>SCLF01006678.1:0-21632 GCA_004367975.1 Mesochordaeus erythrocephalus
CTCTCCCTCTCTCGCTCTTGTGTGTAATATAAAATATATTCGCATGTGTCAGTAATGAGCACCTTAGTGTGAGCCTTAATTCTCCGTAAGTATTTCTGCTAATTTTCTGTTAGATGCGTGACATAATCGGAAGCCAGGGTGATTGTGTTTTTTGGTCAAGATAAGTATGAAAATGACTATTGTAGCTTGATATCCTTCATATTAATAACGAAAAATATACCTAGAGGAGGTTAACTGTCTATAGTTATACTTGCCTGAAATTGTTTTCAGTATGCAGATACCTGGAGTCGCAATAAAATGCCCACCGGTGAACACTTTCAAGTACGGCGTGAAATTCGTCAACTTTGTGCCGAACGTGACCCAGAACCTCATTTGCCAAACCGCAAAATCAAAACAGATTATGTTGTGCCGACGATGAAAAAACGCCAAGCATTGATGTGGGATGTTCGAACCGCCTTGCACAATCGTGAGGCCATTAAAAAGTATTGATTTATTTATTCGGATCGCTATATTTCAGAAACAAAACTTATTTTTTATTACTGCAGCTTATATTTAATACCAATTGTAATTGTACTATTTCTTTGATCTAGATGATTGTGAATTTTGTTTTACTCTAGTGAAGGAAATGTCGGATTGCTATGGTAAATCAGTAAAGGTTGAAGAATATAGGCTTGGTCGAACTATATAGTCGGAAAAAATGTATAACACCTGCTTAGACCGATTAAAGCCAACTGGAAGAGGAATGGGAAGCAGTTTGCGCATCGGTTATTTCTGACAGCTCACTACTGGTATACGAAGGTCACGAGTACAATCATTCTTATGAATCACGTATGTCAGAACAAGACATTCAAGAGAAAATTGAGGTAAATATATGGATAAGGCAGAAGTCTTCACCTGATATAATTTTTGTATGTTTTAAAGTTCAACTTATTGAGATCATCTTGACGATCTTAGCAAATATAGGTGTATCCTTCAGAATGATGCGGAGTGGAACAACAATGAATCAAACGAGTGTAATAGTGATGAGCTAATTGTTAGTCGAAAGAGAAGAGCCGATCGATTTGAGGAAATTCTTGCGAATTCACATTCCAAGACAAAGAACGGGATTCCATACTCAATTGTATCAGCCAAAAAATCGTCTAAATATCAGGAAAGAGTACGCGCCAATCCATCCACACAATCGGTATGTTAAAAGAAATAGACGCCAAGCGTCATAGTAAGTACGGGTTTCCACAGTAAGGAAATCATGCAATATTTTCACCAGTTCTTTTTGACGTTAGCACCTATCGATATAATTATTCTGGTGTTTCTAATAGAATTATCTATGTTCCGGTAATAATTTATAATGCAAATTTCAATTTTAGTTATTATGAGTGGTTAATAAGATATGATTATTACTTTTGTGTGTAGACCGAACGTAACCTTCAAGTTCACTTCCATTCAATTCATTATTCTCCGACTTGAAAATAGATTTTATGGACCAATTTATCGATATTGATCCAAAAAATGTCAGACTTAGGTTCTGAGCCCATTAGATTTTTGACAGCGAATCATTTATTATTCTCGTTAATATTTCGTTTTGTAATGAGTTGAAGCAATATGCATTTTAAGTATACGAATGAGTTAAATATTTACACTGCTGAAATGACCTTGCTTTTTTCTGTTACTTAGTCATGCGTTTAACTTTATACAAATGTGTAACGATTTCGAGTATCTAAGGAGCTAATCTGTTCAGCAGTCACATTAGGTCAACCATTTCTATGATTTGATTTTATTGATTCTAGGTACCGAAAATCACGACCAGATAGAAATAAGCTCGTCCGGTGATTCCTCTAGTCTGAAGGTATATTAAAAGAACCCGTAGATAACTTTTAGTAGACAGTTCTTACCCTAATATAGCACACGTCTTAAGATACAGCCATATTAAGTGTAATGGTACAATATTTTTGTTATGAATTTAGTTCGATTATTTATACTAACTTACTTATGATGATCTTACGTCAACCAATACAATTGAGATGAGGAAACGCCGCACATCTAATACTTTTTCAATTCCAATTTGTCGAAATCTAGTTTAACTTTCTTGTGAAAATGTTTGCCTGACGTACATCCAACTTGAATAATATTACAATAGAGTCAAAACGTATAAAAATTAACTAATCCGAGATTTTAGGGGTCCACAGGACTAACTATTACGGATGTGTCAAAACTGCCCCCCTACGGGTCTATGGCGCAACTGATCAGTTAACAAGACTTAGTGAGTCTAATAGAGTTTTCCTTGCGGTTCCGAATCTGTTCCCAGAATATCCAAAATTATACTGCGTCGTACAGTTAACCCACAAAAAGGTGAAAAAGACCTTTTTTAAACGTTAATTTTAACTCATGGGGCATCGCAGCTCACCTAACTTACTCGTGCTAGATTAATTAGGCCCCTGGGCATCCAATAAAAATTATCTAAACATACTGCTATTATTCGTTAAACTTATGGACCGCAAAAGTCACATTGCCAACATAGATACCCTTGACTTGGACCCACCCCACCTAGTATACCCCTATTTGCAGCTGTTTAAGTCAAGTTTTTAGTGAATTTTCTGCTCAAGCTATGGTAATTTTAAGAAGTGAAATATTGTGAAACTTTAAATTACCAAAACTTGAGCAGAAGTAATTGTACGCACTTTTGGTAATGTAAAACTTTGATCGTGAAGCCAAACCCTATAACATATCAAATTGTAAGGGTATTTGATTGGTTCGAAAGTGAGCTTATTCGACGCGTCATGACGCTAGCTTCAATTCTTCTCAAAGGATCGACCCCGAATTCTTAACACGTGACCCAGTTACAGGCCAAAAAAGGCACACATTTTCAAAAAGTCACAACCCCGCCAAGATCACAGCGTATAATCGCAGTATGTTTTCGATAATTTATATGTATGCCCAGGGGCCTAATTACAGTAGCACGATTTAGTTCGGTGAGCTGCCCCCCATGAGTAAAAATTAACGTTTAAAAAAAGGTAACGTTTTGGGTGTTAACTCCACGACGTGGAATTTTGGATATTTTGGGAATAGATGCGGAACCGCAAGAAAAAACTTTATTATACTCACTAAGTCTCGTTAACCGATCAGTTGCACTATAGACCCCCTAGGGGGCAGTTTTGACACACGGGCATATATACCTCAATTGGCAGTGTATAATTTACGACCATTATTGACCGGAAGTCACGCCGGATTGGCTAAAAATCAGAAGTACTAGAATGAGAACTAGAATTCACCGTCATGACAAAAGTTAACCAGAAATTGACCAGAAACTTGATTAATTTATACCTTCAATCGATGCTTATATTTTTTCGTAATAAACTAATCGATCGCATTTGTTAAATTCAACCATAAATTATTACGCGTTGAACAGATATCAATGTTAAATCATAAACGGTAATTTGACAATTAAGTAGTCCTACTCATTTGCTTCTTCAAATTTGATATTTCAAGTAGACTTTCCTCCAGATGAACTCGGCAATTTGATAGATAATCATCAGAAAGCTTAGTATTTTCATTTTCGTACATCTATCATGTTTTTCAATTCCTCCACCAACTGATTGTTTCCCTTTAACTTCCAGTTGGGCGAGACTGTTCTATTTTCGGCCACCGTAAATTTTAACGGTGCTGTTAAATAATACCTGAACTGGAAGTATAAACAGAAATTTCAGAAATCCATGTAAAAATCTTTTCCAAATTACAGTCACAGAATTTGTCAATGATGTTAAATATTACATTGTTATGCTTGTAAATCTAAATTGATGCTCGATTTTTATTCTTAATCTAACATTTGTTAATAGATTGTTAGTAGACTTCAGTACTATGTGCTATGTAAGTTGATCCATTGTTTGGTGCGTTGTAATGTTTGCCTGAATTGTGATTTTACTCCAATTTTCTGCGCTGTTTATCTCATGCTTATGGTTTTTATTGTTGACGTGAATATTGTATTTATTGTATATATATATAAGCTAGCGTGAGTTTATATTATATAAGGAATCAATTGATGTCAACTGGATTTGTATTCCATATAATTATTGCGTAGTGGGGGAGTATTGTGTCTGCCCTGTGGTTTAAATATAGATGTTGCGGAAAAGTTGGATTAAGGTCGTGAATTATAACCATAATTTCGCCTAGGCTACTACATGCTTAACTTCCGTATTACTGTAAATAAGATTGACTACAACACTCCGTATTAACAAATACGTATCTTTCATAACCAATATTTTATGTCGTATCTTGTATAACGTTGATTGATCTTCGAATTAAAAATCTTCTTAACTCAATACTTCCACTAGGTGATTACAGTTTTATCTGATTTATAGCGTCGTATTTTGTTAGACATTCACTTATTTCTGAATCAAACGAGAATTTTAATTCATGAAACAGCGATTTGGCAATTAAGTAATTTTAGCCGTCCGTTTTCAAACGTTGGTTCCAAATTTGTCATATTTTCAGTAAGTCATCCCTTTTGCTTCCCATTTTCAGCATCTACCCTTAGCGTTATCTGATTTATATTGTCGTACATTTTCAATCATAAAACCGCGATTCGACAATTAAATAGTCTTCCTCATTTGCTTCTGTATTTGCTTCTTTAAAATTGATATTTCATGTCGATTGTCGTCTAGCTGAACTCGACGGTTTGACAATTCATGTTGCACTTTCGTATTCCGTTGACATGCAGAATCAGGCATTGTAGTAATTTGGTTGAACCTGGTCCCCTTGTAATTCTTTGCGGATATGGGACACACCTCTGCAATGTGATTGTCCATAATCATAATCCGATGTTTTGAATTTACCATATCGAAGTAATTCACCAGATACTATTATTGGCGTGTGATTCTCTTTTCACACATGAACAACGCAGAGAAAAGCTAGGAATTTTGTAAACCGATCTCAATTAATGTTGCACCATACACTTTGACTTACTTACCGTTGAATGGTTGTAATCGCATTTTCGGCCTTTGAAGTTTACGTAAAATCGTCGTGCGAAAATGATTTAGGAATGATATAAACTTGTGCTTCCGACTATGCTAAGAGTCTGACGTCTTGAGCAAAAATAGGTGTATAGATGAAACATTTTGGTAAACAGTTGGATTGAACTACATATATTGTTGGTATCAGTGCTGCAGCATTCCGAATTCTGCAAGCATATTTACAGACCTGTTACGGTATTTCGGCTAACATGACCACGATCGTTTCTGCTACCACGGTTCCAATTGCTACTGATAGTATTATTATTCCCTTCTCCAGATTGGTGTTATGACTTTCATGCTGTATAGCGGAACTAAACGTGCCGCTATTAGGTGATTGTAACAATAGGAAATGTATATTTAAGAAGTATTCCCCACTTAATGCCTAAGCGTTCTTTCCATTATTAGTATTATTTGCTTAGTATTTAAATTGTAGAAAATGTCAAAAATCGTAACGGTTCCTTATAAATTGTGCGCAATTAGAATATTACACGCAAAATATTAGTGTTTAACAACTCTGTTATGCTTATTGAATAGTTGATAATATTTTTCGTATATCAGATTCTAATTCTGCCTAACTCTGACTCCCCCCCCCCTGTAAAATATATAATCATCAATTTGGATTATCTGTTTTTCAATAGTTGACATTTCGTTTTCCGTTAATTTTATTTTGAATAGTGGACATTTTGGTAGGTGTCGAAACGTTGTAATTCAGTCAAAATATCGTTTAGTTTGTCTGTTCTTCTTTACTCTGAATAAGGGCGAATTCCCTTTCCCGCGACTTTATTATATAAAAATACTCAGTGAATATTTGCCTGGCTTGTCTTTAAACGTTTAACATATCCTGCGATTTTTTCAGATGTTTCAAAACTCCTATCCATATTACTAAACTATTCTAACATGCGTTCGTGGTATTGTACTTTGTCTGCCTCACTGATTATGCATACAACTTCTGATTCTACATGGACGGATACGAAAAGGCGAGATGAAATCATTCCCTAAAATGGACCGAACTCGATTTGGTGGTAAGAGGCTATCAAGCTTCCATTGTTGAGTGTAACTTTTTCGAAAAAGTCATGACCGATCAAAGTTTGTCACTTTTCAAAAAACAAAAGACACGTGAGACAAAAAATTAGCTATTTTTATTATTTAGACGTAAAGTGAAGTCTATTTTTTGACAATAAAATTTGTGATTGTAATCTGTGTTTTGTTTTCGTTGACAACTCGTCTTTTTGTTCTAAGAAAATAATATTTACTGATATAACTTATATCATATAAGTCATTTTCAAGTACCTTTATCGACCTCGACCCTACCTGACAACATTCCCAATCGTAAATTCAGTTCGGTTGATTCAGTTCAGGAGATTCATGTTCTAAACACTTGAATTTCTGAATTCCCCTAGTTAAATCTTTAAATAGCTCAGAAAACTTTACAGCTGCATCTTCTTCAGTCACATTTGCATTTTGTAGATCCTCAATACTTAGCCATGATAGAAACTTTTTATTCAAAATCACAAATACTGAGAGGTCGAGCGGTTGTAGGAGACCAGTTGACCGCGGTGGAAAAATATTAATTTAACATTGTTGTGAGGAGTTTCATGGACCACGTGGCTTCTACAGTTATCCACCATTAAGGTGAATCTTTTCCCATAACAATTTATGTGAAGATATTCGGACAACAAAAAAATAGGCCATAGCATCCATGCTAAATCATTTCAGTAGAGAACAAAATGTTTAATATTCTTCGTTTTGTTTTTGTAGGTGAACGTTTTAGTTTCCCATTTGCCAGATCTATTTAGCCATTTGGCTCCCTTAAATTTCTAAATCATCACCGGCGTTATTTTAGATTTTGGCCTCGCGCATATGAAGGGTACGAAGGTGAACCTGTTATTATCATTGCTTAACTTGTAGCAGGCTTGAAACCGACCACCGACCAAAGCTTTTTTTAAATCCGACGACGACCGACTACAGACCAAAGCTTTTTTTTAAATCCGACGATGACCGACCATGGGAAAAAAAGTTTGGTCGACCACGGGTGATTTTGAAGCCTGGGTTATAGGGTGTGAATTCACAGTTCGTCCCTGTTGTTCCCTGTACTGTACACCACTTTCGTCGTTATTAATAATGAATCCTGCTGAGTAGTTTGCTAATTGAGTATCCAATCCACTTCTGTACTGATCCAAAACACAATCTTCTATTGGTTGTTGATTACTTTTTCTTCTGGAGAAAGCCAAATCTCGATAAATATAGCGCCTAGAAAATTCATACGACTCTAGCGTTTTGATTTCCGAAAACGGAGTCTTTTGACTTTCTAGTCTTGCCAGCTCTACCAATGACGTTGATGTGATTTTTGCAGTATTTGTGATTCCAAATGATCTTCGAATTGAGCTAGTTCATTCGCAGCGTATACTGTTCTATGTTACGTCACACTACATTATCTTCTTACGGATTCATTCAATACATTATCAGAGTTTTCCCTTAGTCTATAATAACGCCGCTTACAAATCTCTTTTCCATGAATCTTCCTATATTCATTATTTACATTCTTATCGAGCGTTGACAATTTTGACCAAATCAAGTTTTAAGTATGTTGAATGGTTATTTTCAGCTTTTCCTTGAATTTGCCACCATTTTGAATTATTTGGGCATATTTGGTACGTTCATTAAGACTCAAAAAGGACTTGGACCTTCTATCCATTTTATCGTTTTATCAGAATGTCGAAAGCGAATATTTAATTCAGAAAATATCTTATGAAATCTAAAAATCACTACTAATAACACACTCACCACGATTTACAACAAGCCGAGGTATCTACTTTCTTCAAATCAATTCTCATACCGTTCGATAAAATCTTGTTGGCAGATATAATTAAAATATAGTGGGTGGACAAATTTTCGCCGTATGTTCCACGTATTTGCCCCACGCCTATAACACAACATACACCCTTACTCACCCACTGCCCTATATGTTATTATATATCCCCATGCGTGACAACGTGAATGAAAATTAGACACTTAACCATGATAAGATACTTAAAAAATAGGCGTTACTTTCTTGACAGTTTATTGCATCATCAGATCCTTGTTTGACTAGGCAGGACTGTTTAAACCATCACACAGTTAATATATAGCCGTATATTACTATGTTCATTAACAGGTTCAGTTTGATTTACTGCAGCCACTACTTCAATAAATTGTTGTATACAAATTTCGAGCATCCTTTCCCAATATTTTACTAAAATAGTTAAGATATATTATCCTTTCGGCCCGAAATCTCATTAGCTTCCATATTTTACAATCACATTTGAAGTAGATTTACACAGCTTAAATTTGTATTTTTCTACATGTTTCCTAGTCTTTCATATTTCGTCATTATTCTCTATATCAGTGAATAGTTTTGATAGACGTTAAGTGAAGGCTAAGGCAAAAACATGGACATATTATAACTTACATCTAAAAGTTTATATCTATATCTTTTTCACTGGCTACTTATTTCCACTTTGCGAGTTCGTTTGTGACAGGTACACGGCAATGTCTAATATGAATCCCATAAGTCGCCGAGTTGTCCCTAATTATCTAGAGCTAAATTGGTCGTTGGAGATTCTAATTTGTTCACCAGCCCGTCGTTCAATCACACATAGGCAAATAAGATTTTATAACAAAATCGTACCGAATTTATGCCAAACAGAAAGCAACACAACAAAGAGTAAACGCAATCACAAAATGCAAGATTTGTTAAATTAAACAAAATAATGAGCATACTGTTAAGGTAAATGATAGTTTTATCTGACATATAGCGTCATTTAGCTTAATAATTAGTCTTCTAGGTGCGTTTGGGGCTTTTGTAGAAAACCGCTTGAACTCGGGAATATTGATTACATTTGAGTTGTCTTCTCGTTTTCTTGTATTGTTGTGTAACTTTTTGGAGAGATGCAAAATTATAAACCAAGGCGAATTTAGAATGATACGCCAGCGACCAATCAAATCACTCAATCTGGGAAATATCTCAAGAGAAACAGATCTCATTACCGATTTCTTGAATTAAATTCATAAAATGAGGAATGACACCAGAACGAATAAGAGAAACTCAGAGCCCTTAATCTTCACTAATGGAAGACGTTAAAGCAGCATTAATGTTGCAGATTTTGGTCCACACTGTGTCAAGATTAGGGTACCCCTTTTTCAGGACTTACAATGCTTAGCAGTTTTTAGAAATTGAAGCGTTTAGGTCAAACAAAATAGGAAAAGAAACCTTGCCTACGCCTTTTCAGGTCATACGAAAATTTTGGAAAAAAGCTAGTTTAGCATACTTGTTTTAAACGCCAACTAAGCATTTTTTTAACATTAATTCCATTATTTAATGCCCGCAGTTGGTTTGGCACTTTTGTGCTTGCAAAAGGCAGAGTATTTTGGCTTTCCATGGCCATATTTGAAGAATGGTCAGTTGAGCAAAAAGGGCTTAAGGTTCTACGCATTGAATATTAATGCTTGCTCCTTGAATTGGACGATGTTTCTTATTTAAGTGAAAACATTTTTTTTGTTGGTTCTTGTTCTCATTGCGGTAATGGCAACGAGAAAATATTTAATTACACACTAACAATGTTTCCGACAGTTCTCTTTTTAGCATTATTTTCTATTTGAAAAGGGCACAGTTGAGTAAAATTTTGCTGAAAAGTTCACATTATACATTAATGCTTGCTTTCTTCCTAACATTATGGGATATGTCGGAAACCAGGGATTCTTGTTTTTTCTTTGAATGACAGTAATGCAGACAATGTCGCCCTAGAGATTTGGGCCGGCATGACAGATGCAAAGAAAGCAGGAAAATCGGAAAAGTCGATTGGCAGATGTGTGAACGGGCAGCAAATTTTCTTGATCAACTGAGAAGGTTAGAAATGGTTGACAAGTTATGTTAGTGGCCGGTTATAAAAAGGTGTCCGAAAAATCAAGAAAGACCGTTTCAGAACATGAATGGATCGTTCATGGAACTGGCGTGGTCGGATGTCTTTGGGCAAATTCAGTTAGCAAATATTTTAAAGCATGGCAAACACACTCCGAATTGACCGTCCTGAACTTTAGTTTTTACGCATTTGTTTCTAGTCGAATTCTAAATCATAACAAAAAATAGAAAAGTGAAAAATTCGTTTGTCACTTGTTGAATATTTAAACTTTAGAAATCCCATTTCTGGGCTATAACTAGGTCACCTGTTACGAACTCAGGTCGGTCCTTTGAGAATAATTGAAGCTGGAGTCATAACTCGTCGAATAATCCCACTTTCGAGCCAATCGGAGATAGTTCCCGAAATCACATTTTTTAATGTACTGTTAGACAGTGGGTTATTCGACGCGTCATGACTCCGGCTTCATTTCTTCAAATAGGATTGACCCCAAATTTCTAACCCGTTATGTATTTACAGCCACTAGAAGTCAAACATGTGATTTTGGGAAGTATGTCCGATTGGCTCGAAAGTGGGCTTATTCGACGCATCATCAGCTTCAGTTCCTATCAAAGGATGGAGCCCTAATCCTTAATACGTGACCTAGTTTTATCCCAAAAATGGAATTTCTAAAGTACAAATTTTCACCAAGTTACATCGCGGTACTCATAGCGAATTTTTCACTTCTCTATTGTGTTATGCATTCGAAAACATGCCATGATCGCAAAGTATGTTCACTAAATATTCGACTCGAAACAACTGCGTAAAAATTAAAGTTCAGGACGGTCAGAGTCAATGTGACTTTCGAGACCCATAGCTTTAAAACAAATAATCAGATTATATTTTCGATGCTTTTATTGGATTCCCTGGGGTCTACTTAATCTAGTACAATTGAGTTCGGTGAGCTGCCATGCCCCACGAGTTAAAATAAACATTTTTCAAAAAAGTTTTTTTTCACGTTCTGTTTTTAGGGGGTTAACTATAAGACACCGTGTAAATTTGCTTATTCCGGGAAGAGATTCGAAACCGCAATATAAAACTCTATACCACTCACTGAAACTGGTTAAGCTATAAGTTGCCCGGAGAGGGGGGAACATTTGATAGCCGTGTTATAGTAAATATCACAAATTAACATTGAATAGTGTTATTGACCAGTATCTTGTTGAAAGAAGTGGGCGAAACATGATTTCCTGACTTGGACAATAATCACTAATTTATTTTTAGGATATTCAATCGTTGGCAATCGTACCCAGCAGAGCTAGTCGGATCCGTGGATTGTCCGGTATGGGCTTGGTTGATCGCCTCAACTTACGGAAAGTGAAACCAATGGAAAGGGGTAAAACACAGAATAAAGCCTATATTAGTAGAATGATACTTGATAATATACAAAGTGGAAAGTCTTCTATAGTTGAGACTGATGTAGATCGAACATTACCCGAACTTCCGATACCGATGAAATTCCCAAGAATAAAGCAAGAGAAACTGTTAACACTTCGACTATTTGAAATTGAATAATCCGCTCGTAGACATGAAGACCTTTCAGTTCTAGTTATAAGAGGAGCTGGCTAGACAGTACATGGTGAAAATTGTCAATATCCCAGAAGTCGTCTAGTTGAAATCTCGACATAAATTTAATATCACAAAACAACTAGACTGGTTAATTTCTAGTGGTTCATTTTATTTTGATAAAATCCAAAGCTGGTTACTTCGTTAACATTGTTTATTATTATACAACTTATTTAATTTGAAAGATACAGGATTACGTGGCGGATTTTTGATTTCGTGGTTCATATTTATTGTGTATATATTTCGAATAAAACACATGTTAATATATTCGTATTATTACGTTATGCAGCTTTCTGTATGTGGTGTCGATAGCTTGTCAAGAAATTACAATGAAATTATTAAAGCTCATTTTATCGTGTTTCGGATCTTACAATTCAGATGAAAACATGTCTGAAAAAAAGAGATCTATTCTGAAGCAACCTGGTCGAAAATCAGCTCCAAAGGACTTCCAGTTCGATGAACAAAACGTCTTAGAAACTTTTCATCCCGCTGACAAGGATTATGGGTACGTTCGAGTTATCAGTAGGGTGACCAGATGTCCTGCATTGATCGGGACATTTTAAGGTGTCCAGTGAGGATTTGTTAATCGCAGGTGTGGGGATCGACCTGTTATATACCTGATTTAAATAGGATTTTTAAGTTTTCCGTTAGACTAATTTTTAACCGCAACTGTGCTTTTATCGTATATTTATTTATTGGTGCAAACAAATAACTTTTATATTAACAGATAGTAATCTACTATTAAAGCCATATGAAAATTGACGAAGCGAAAACACCATATCACGATCCGTCAAACCCGATGCAGTCCGAAATACTTTCTGAAAGTGACCTGATATCGCGTCTACAGACAGATACAACACCAAAGGTCATGCAGGATTTTGATTCCGACGATGACTTAAGGGAAGCTTAGTAATATCAAATATAGTTGTGCAATGTTCTAAACCGGGAGTTAATTGTATCCTGTTTAATCTGAATAAAAATATTAACCAATTTCAGGATAAATTTAAGTTCTTTTTTCTAGTTATCTAGTATCGAGTTTGCGCGCTACCTGACAAATTTCTAACAGCTAATTCAACACATCCAGTTTGAAACATGTTTTCCTGTCTATCGTTGTAATTGATTACAACTGGCTAAAATTAACATCCGGTTTAAAGGAGATGAGCAGAATATTCAGAATTGTACGGGACATACTTCCCGAAATGGTTAGGAATTCGGCGTCAATCCAATGAGAATAAATGAAGTTGACATCCGTGCGCGTCGAATGAGCCGAATTTCGGCGGAAATCATGCATTTTAAAATATTGTGAAATTTCCATTTAATTTACCCACTTTTCCCTCAAATTGGACTCATTCACCGCACACGGATGTCAGCCTCGTTTGTTCACATTAG
This sequence comes from Mesochordaeus erythrocephalus, assembly GCA_004367975.1. Taxonomy (NCBI): domain Eukaryota; kingdom Metazoa; phylum Chordata; class Appendicularia; order Copelata; family Oikopleuridae; genus Mesochordaeus; species Mesochordaeus erythrocephalus. The sequence continues at coordinate 12,893 of SCLF01006678.1, forward strand.
ATTGACCACGAATTCCTAACCAGCTCTGTTGTTATAACCACTAGAAACCAAAAGCTTCAATTATTCTAAAAGGACCGACCCCGAATTCGTAACACGTGACCTAGTTACAGCCCAAAAATGTAATTCATAAAGTACAAATTTTCAAAAACTGAGAAAATCACGAATTTTTCACTTTTCGATTTGGTATGATTTAGAAAACATGCCAAGACCCTAAAATATGTTCACATAAAATTCGACTCGAAACAACGGCGTAAAGACCAAAGTTTAAGACGGTCAAAATAAATTTTGTCCATTTTGAACAACGTGACTTTCGAGGTCCATATGTCTAAAACAAATAATCGCAGTATGTTCCCGATGCTTTTGTTAGATGCTCTGAGGTCTACTTAATATAGAACAATTTAGTTCGGTGAGCTACCAAACCCCCGGGAGTTAAAATTAACGTTTAAAAAAAGGTCTTTTTCACGTTCTGTCTTTGGGGTTAACTGTACGACGCCGTATAATTTTGGATATTCCGGGAACAGTTGCGGAACCGCATGGAAAAGCTCTGCAAGACTCACTAATTCTGGTTAACCAATCAGTGCCGAACTAAATCGTGCTAGATTAATAAGCCCTCGTGGCATCCAATGAAAGCATCGGAAACATACTCCGATTATTTTTTTTAAACCTAACTACCACCGAAAATCCAAAATAGACTAAATTTCCTTGATTATTAGTATTACAATACTAGGTGTCACATCCCAAACATCGCAGTTTATGTTAGTCTTCTTCTTGACTGTTTGTGGTTTGAAATCCCCTTAAAATTAATGGCGCGGTAAAAAATCATACTGCTAAAATCATAAAATAAATTTTACCGAGTTATTTTGCACACATGCAGAAAAAACATAATTTGGTGTAACCTAGGCTTCCCGCAAGTTTCGCAGAGAAAAAAGCCAAAACTGATTTCAAGTCCAAACGGTCTCAGCATTACGATATGAAGGAAGCTATTATCCGAGCGCGAAGAATGATGGCAGATGAAGACGACGAAGTGTAACTCCTTTATGATCTGATTATGATTTTACATTAAATTCACACAAAAGAACTAAATCACAATATATAGTGTCTATTCAACATCCTTGTATAATATATACAGTCGATTGCCGAAAATTGTACACTTCTGAAGTTCATAGTAGTTTCAATATCCGTTTAAAAGCAGTAGAATGGAATTTCGATGAATATAATTATTCCGCCTATTATAAATGTGCTTTAACTCTTGTTTATCGTTTTTGGAACATAATCCCTGTGAACCGTTCTATACTCATGAGTTCACAATAAAGAGGATTGTCTTTCAGCTTGCTTGCATATGACTGTAGTTTTCATTTTTACCAGCTGACCGTCGATACTAGTGAACTTCGACAACTTAGGGTGAAATCAACGAATTTAATTCACATTCGGTGCGGTAAAATAGCTAAGGAGTGGATAAGATCAAAGTTCGCCGATACAACATATACTGCACCACGACCACAATTTTCACCATTTGACTCCAAAACTTGGCCGATAGTTCATTTGGTACCCATAAAATCAAAACTTGTGGTATTTTTCAAACATTTTTTGGAGACCCACAGGACAGAGTTAACGTAGAATGGCGATATCGTGTTAAAGAATGTTAGAAATTACTATGCATGCAATGTGTTTTATTTTTAATAATAGTGTTCAGTAGTACACTAAATCACTATTTCCTCGGTGATAATAACATTTTTTACGATAAGCGCAATTTCAAACATCACTCTTAGCAATGAGTCAATAGACCATACATTGTACCTGCATATCCTCCATATTTTCTTCGACATGGAGGATTTATTCAATTTCGCCCAATTAAAAGTATTCATCTGGAAACTCTTCCTCATTTACTTCGCCATTACTGCAATCCATTATGTCCCCAAAATTATACGTAATAGGTTTTCTTTCTTCAAAATCTTCATTTATATTATTGTTCTCATACATATTATGTTTCTATATATTTGCGACGGGTTTGATCTTAGTTTATATTATCGCAATTACAGATGAGGATTAAGTATAGAGAAACGATAGACGGGAAAGCAGAGTAAATTCGTAAACAGTTTTAGCATTTTTGTGAGAGAACGGATGGCGCTAACCGGTTTGAATGTTTACTGTCAAATTAGAAATAGCCGGTCGATAAGCTGGTTATTGTTTCGACGTAAAATTTCGGTTTTTTCATGTAAGACATCTGTTATAAATAGTACAAAAGTGGAACTTAATTCCGGTTTTTAGGTAGCACTTCCGGTGGTACTTCCGGTCTTAAAATATACGACGTAGAATTTGGGGAGGGCTTTCCGACGTAGCTCCGCTCATTTTCGAAAAAACTGGTCAATTAGACTCAAACGGTGCACAGGAGTTTAGCTTATGTATTAGTGGCTGGATGGAAGTATGTAAAAAACGCATGGGTTGTATTTTATAATCCATGTTGAACAGTGTAAACTGACATAAATGAAAGAATATTTATTTTGTATCTTATCAAAGACCTCATCTCTTAAATTCTAGAAATTGTCGTTTCTCTGGGTCACATGGTGTTAGCACAATAACTTTCTTTTGTTATTGGTGATTTAGTCTGTGAAATAAAATAAAATCCAAGTACTTCGAGAATACTTTATTATGTTCCTGGAGCTATGTAGATTTAGAGCATTTGAAGAATTTCCCATGCAAGCTAATTCCGGGTGATCTTATAATTCGTAATTATTTAATTTTTAGGCTCTGGTTTCCTACGTCATGTGTCTACAATTAGTTGTCTTAAAGCTTAATTTAATAACGCTATATCTTTAAAATCCTGCAATTATTCTGACACAAATCTCGTCAATCAGTTGATTCCAGTCGCTAACTAAAATCGTGTCAGAAGATTTTAAATACATATATGTAAACGTGCAGTCTAGAAAATTCAGAACTATCCATATGGAATTGAGAATTATTATGATAAAAATGGTGCTGGATTTCGGTGAATAAAATCTCCGCTTTCTTAGGCAGTTTGAAGTAACTCAAATCCGGTGTCTAATAGGATCAGCGCATGTCACGAGTTGGAAATAAACACTGTATTTATCCGTCTTAATGCGAAATAATTACTGGTTTTGTCGGTCCATCGTACCAAGACAGTGATTTGAACCTTCAAGTTTTACAAGCCATAAGGCTGAAATTATAATGTGTCAATAATGTCAACAATAACCACCGTTACTAAGGTAGTCGCTTGAATTACTTCAGAAATAATTAATTTCGACGATAATGTGTAGACAATTGCTTAAATGATTACATTAAGCCTATTACCCATGTTAAGAGACCATCAATAATGTTATATTAATGCTGTCATACGTTTACTTCTATTTGTTATTTGTTTGGTTATGTTTTTATTATGATCATAAATCCTGAACTAGTTCTGTCTTAGTCATTCCAAGTGTGCCTCTTGGCCAACATAAAAATAAAGTGTAAGTTACTCCTTTGGTATTTACCAATCGATGACCATTTTCCGGGTCTATTTCCCTAAAATATGAAAATGTATTAAACAAAGCGTATTTTTGGATTGGCTTTGCTTATTATAATTATTAAGTCTTCTAAAGTCCGAAGCCGTATTGATAGTGTGATAGCACAAACAACGAGAAAATATGTTTGCTTTATCTAGTGACCGATTCGTTTGGAAGGTATGTAAGTTTCATCGTTCTAGTTTCACAGGTTTTAGTCTCAAGACTTTCCCTATGGACTTCAGCAGTTCTGAAATTTTTGTTATCCCCATAAATATGCTGAACTCGAAAACCTAATCCGCGCGTTTTTGTTTTCTTTATAGCTATTTTCAGACGCGAAACATTCAGAACATTCAAACATCAGATTTCTCATTCATCAACGTTTTTATTACCATTATATGAAGGGGCTTCAACTACTCCCCCCGGTAGCGAAGGTTACAATACCACACTAAGCCTAATTTTCGTTAGATCGGTTTCCAGAAAGTGGCAGGCAAAATATATATATATTTTAATAGTAAATATATTTTCTAAATAAGCTGTGAAAGCGACGGATTCTAATGACGAGAACTCAAAAATCTATGTTTATGGTTCGCTGAATTAAAACAATAGCGATCATTTAGCTGCCTTGTAAAAAGCTATTACGATGTGACTTTTTAAGCACAAAAGTGGGTATAGTTTTTGATACTAGTCCCCAAAAGTTAGACATTACTAGATTATAAAAATATATGAGTGATTTTAGTGATTTCAATTTATTTTCATCCAATCAAAAAAGCTTAAATATTTATACGTCCTACTTGGGCCAATAAGGCTCTGGGCAATTTGGTAAGTTTCGAATTTTCCATGACTCGTAAGCTTGGGTCTTTTTATTAATACAAGTGTGATTTTTTCCGCTGTTAAAAAAAGTTTAATAAACAGTATTCTATCCGTACAGTACACCATGTAGTGGTAATATAACGTATATGGGGCGAAGATGGATATAATTATAAGAATTAAATACCCCAAAGTTACACCAATCGTTACAAAATTGAGTTTGTTGTTAGTAATTTTAAGGCTAAAAGCTCAAATGTGAGAATATAAGAATTTTAGATTTTTTTTAACTGACTTAGTATTGATGAGTGTACCTATGTTTGGTCATATAAGTATTTTTAACTATTTATATATTAGTCTACAATGATCAAATCATTCGCAATCATTTCTCCCATTGACTTCAATTCGAACGCAAAAGTACCCGGACGTTGAAAAAATATGTATTAAAGGGAGTGGAGTTTTCCACGATAATTATTGGTGCAATTACTCTGATCACGTTCTCTGTGAGACCATAAACACCGGAGAGACCTCATATTTTCGGCCATCGATTGTATTCTGAACTTCATATAATACACGTTATGAAAACCCTTTAATAAGAGCGCCGACGGATTAATTGGATGACCGATTTCCATGGTTTCGCTAGTCGTTTTGTATCGCAATTCAGTTCTCGTTATTCTCCCATCGGTAAGCAATTCATCATTAGGTTTGAGAGATCAGAGAATATTAATGTATACAACTCGAATTCGAGAAGATCGGTATTACTTTCGTAACGAATCAATGATTCCAAACTAACACTGGGTCAGCTGCGGTCTACTATTTGAAGTATCGCTGATTCGGGCAACAAAATAATGCTTTATTTTTTAAACTGTATACGCATTATCTACCGCCAAAACGTTTAATTCAAACAATTAAAAATAACCATTTGGCTGTTTATTAGAACTGTGGATATCAAGATAAGTGGGGTGGTGGCAGTTTCAAAAAGTCAAAGTATGAATGATGTTCACCAGAAGTTAGTTTTTAATCGAAATCTACCGATCTATTTTTCCATGAGCAGATATAACTATATGTGGAAGATGGTTATCAAGTAACAATTAATAAAATCTATGCTGTAAACAAATATATATCCAGCATAGTTATGCGAAACTCCTATTTCGAATAATAATACTTTGGTCATGAAATTTAACTTAACAAAATATACCGCAAACATGCTGTCAAAATTTACTAAGCCGTTAGATCGATCTATATGCATATATTATTATGAATCCGCGATCTCATTGTGTTATTCTATACTTAATTTTGTACCATGTATTGTCCAGTTGAGGAATTATTACGATGGCAAGTTCACGATGACTCACAGTTTAATCCAGAAGATGCCTCATTCCATGAAAAAGCTGTAAAAGCACTCGTACGGAAACTCAAGCGTGGCAAAGATAAAAGTAGCCAGGTAAGAGATTGTGACCTTTAGCATCTATAGTATAACTTTTGAATTTATTATAGGTGGAAAAACTCGTTAGAACAATCCAAACTAAAAATGGAAACTTTGGATGCATTATTATTCCTAGATCGTTGGATGGTAGAATGCAAGTTTGTAATAAAAAAGTATTACCACATGTTTTGTACTGTTCTATCTGGCGGTGGCCGGATATCCGTAATCATCATGAGCTCCGACATAAACCAGGCACGCTGATTGATCATGTTAACACCTTAATTATGTGTACACCAAATGGTCTTAAGGGAAGTCCGGACAATATTAACTTAAACTATTTGTAATTTAACTGTGTGGGTCACGAAACTACTATCTCTATTGGGTCATATGGCGTCTACAGACTGTTTCCCGATTTGATCGTTTCCGAAAGAGTGATGTTCATTGCAATCGAAGTCATTATTGCGTCCAAATATTTTACGTAAGTGATAAAAGAAACATTCATTTCTGACTCATAATTCGGCTATTAATATCGCGCGATTATTAAACAATATATTGCTGTTCGTTGTATCATTCCCTATAGCATGTCTTATCACCCTACGATATACAGCGGTGTCTCAAAGAGTGTCACTTTTTCGAAAAAGTCATGACCGTTCGAATTTTGTCACTTTAAAAAAAAAACGTTTTTATTATTTAGGCATAAAGTGAAGTCTATTTTTTGATGAAAAAATTTGTTATTGTAGTCGGTGTATTTTTTTTCGTTGACAACTTGGTTCAGTGTTTTTTTGTATGAAACTTCGTTTTTACTCGTCTTCTTGGTCTAAGAAAATCGTAAATTCAGTTTGGTTGATATTTCTTCGTCAGTTAGGTCGGCAGATTCATGCTCTAAACACTTGAATAGAAACACTGTTAATCTGTTTGCTAGTTAAATCTTTAAATAGGTCGGAAGACTTTACAGCTGAATGTTCTTCCGTCCCATTTTCATTTTGTAGATTTTTAATACTTAGGCATGATCGAAACTTTTTCTTCAAAATCGCAAATACTGAAAGGTCGAGCGGTTGCAAGAGACCAGTTGACCGCGGTGGAAAACATATTAACTTGACACTATTGTGAGGAGTTTCATGTACCACAGAGGCTTCTACAGTTATCCGCTATTAATGCGAATTTTTTGCCATAATAATTTTTCTTGAGATATATTATTTTTCTGGAGCCGTAGCATCTATGGTGAATCATTCCAGTGGACAATGTTTGAATATTCTTGTTCCACCAGTTTTTGTAGGTGTACGATTTAGTTTCCCATTTGCCAGATCTATTGATCTATTTGGTTCCCTTACATTTCGGAATTACCGCCGGTGGAATTACCTGTTCTTATCATTGCTTAACGTGTAGCAGGCTTGAAACCTACTACCGACCAAAGCTTTTTTTAAATCCGACCACAACCGACTACCGACCAAAGCTTTTTTTAAATCCAACCACGACCGACCATGGGTTAAAAAGTTTGGTCGACCACGCGTGATTTTTAAGCCTGACTTATAGGGTGTAAATTCACCTTTGTTATTCACAATTCGTCCCTGTTGCTGCCGGTACTGTACACCACTCTCCTCGTTATTAATAATGAATCCACTTCTGTACTGATCCAAAAGACAATCTTCCATTAGTTGTTGATCATTCTTTCTTCCGGAGAGAGCCAAATCTTTATCACGCATAAATCGATAAATATAGCACCTAGAGAATTCATACGACACTAGCGTTTTCTTTTACGAAAACGGAGTCTTTTTACTTTCTAGTCTTGCCAGCTCTACCAAAGACGTTGATGTGAATTTTGTTGCTTGATCACTTTTGGATCTTTTCAGTATTTCTGATTCCAAATGATCTTCGAATTGGGTTAGTCCATTCGCAGCGTCTACTGTTCTATTGTACGTCACACTACATTTTCTCCTTACGTATTCATTAAATATATTATCAGCGTTGTCCCTTAGTCTATAATAACGCCGCTTACAAATATCTTTTTCATGAAGTTTTATATATTCATTATTAACATCCTGATCAAGCGTTGAAAATTTTGACCAAATGAAGTTTTAATTATGTTAAAGGATATTTTCAGATTTTCCTTGAATTTTTCACCATTTTGAATTATTTGGGCATATTTGGTACGTTCATTAAGACTCAAAAAAGACTAATAACATATTTACCCCGGTTTGCCAAAAGCGGGGCTTTTGGGCATGCCTAGATGGGTTTATATATTTATTTCGCACGTTAAACGATTCATTACAAATAATATTACGCTCGGGTGTGGCTTCTAACATATTTTCATTAAAAATTTTAAAAAAAAGCAAAGAGTGTCACTTTTTCCAAAAATCACTGACTGAAAAAGTGACACTCTTTGAGACACCACTGTATATAGGAATTAATGGTCATATAAATACATCAATATATTTATTTGTATTCTACGGATATGAAGAAGATCCGACTTAAAATTGACCAAGTTACCTTTGGCCAAATAACCTTATTGGCGTTATTTGATTGGATGATAAACATGTGAATTTTCCCATAATTTAAAATTTTATTTCGACAATCCACCACCTCGACTACCATTCTGACTTATGACTTCTTCAGAAATACTGAGAATTAATTTATTTTGGTTGGAATCACAGATAAATTTTCTATGATCGATTTCTTGTCCACAGCGCTCCAATTCTTTACAAGAGAGTTACGATCGTATTTCGACATTTTCCCTATGCAAATAAAATAAATGTCCTCTTGTGGACACCATGTGACCCGCACAGTTAACAATGCTCTATTTGTAATAACGTGGTTAATCAATCTAAACTTTCGGTCGTTAAGAATTTTAGTAGTCCGACACGGCTATCCGACCTCAGACCCTCCCCCCCTCTCAGGAAGTCCGGGAACGTATATTTGTTTTTTGCTTGCCCTCTAAAAACAGACATGTCAAAAGGACATTTTTTTAAACGTTAATATTAACTCATGGGAGTATGGTAGCTCACCAAAC
>SCLF01006789.1:0-12916 GCA_004367975.1 Mesochordaeus erythrocephalus
ATATTACTGTTTTTTTTCATTTGAAAATAATTATTAGTTTTATAGTTACATGGAAATGAAGGAACCGTCGTAGAAATGAAGCCCCATTATTAGTTTTATAGTTACAAGTAAATGAATGAACCGTCGTTTCGATGGACAACACTCGTTTAAATGGAGTGAATATTCAAAACAAATAATATATGTAGTTTCAATGTTATGTGGCGATATAAAAGTGTGTATATATCAATATCACGGTATTACTATCGAAGTAATTCAGGCAGTATAGTGTAGTAATATACATATTACCTTGCCTATGATGTTCCTAAAAATCACGTTTCTTATAAAAAATGATTCGTATATACATCGTAATATATATTCACTATTATATCAATAATAGCATTGCGAAATTCTGGTCGTAATTTAAAATATCGAATATCTATTCTTATTGTGAAGGCTTGATGTCCGAACAGGACACCTGGAGCTTATATGAAGATGTAGTCAATATAATTAATTCAACTCTAGGTTCCTTGTCGATTTCTCGACTAATAAAGCGTGTGTGACAGATATATAACCACCCAGTGCCCGCCAGCGCGCGGATACCATTACTATCCAGGCGGGTTGAATTTGGGATATGCAAAATATATCCCTAAGGTTTAACATGAAGCAAATGCAGTATCTTTGTTTTGAATTATATACAAAAGATATGTTAAGTATAAACTTATCCCTAAGGTTTCACATGAAGCGAATTCAGTCGATACGGACATATTCGATATGTCTGTTATTGTTCCGTCTGGAGTATTTAATTATATGAGTTATATTCTAATGGGTTTAGGGGCGTATTATAAACGGTTCGATGTGTTTAGACTAGCATGTTTCAACTACCGTCTTTGTCGGCTCGATGGAAAACCAGTCTAGTGCGTTCCCTCCAGTCTATCCAGGACGTTTTAAATTTAATTGAATAACTGTCCGTTAAAAATATATATCCTGCCGCAACTCGGACTAATTCCGACTGTTTCCAACTCTTTTTACTGATAATTAAAAGATTCAATAGATTTTGATTATTTTTCATCGACTGCATACGTATTGGACGCTTGTAACTATTTTTTACCGTTTCTACGAGTCCCTTTTCCTATTAATTTTAATACTACCCATTCCAATTATTTCCCATTGTTTCGGAAAAATCTTTTTCTTACAGTCTTTCGTTTTGTAAATTAGCTGCTGCATTCAGATCATATTGTTGTCATCCAGTTTCAAAAAGTTAACGGGGTAGTTTCTGCGTGTCACCAAATTCAATTCTTCGACTACCAATTCGTCCTTGCCCAAAATACGCTTCGGGATGAAATGGGATATATATCCCAAATCGGCCCTTCGTGGTTCATCCTTGAAATTGGGTAGACCTTCTACTGAAAGCAATTGACCTTGGTGGTGTCCGAGAGTATAACACTTACATTATAAATATAGTGTAATAATTCGATATTTGTGATTCGTTTCCAATTAACTCGTAAACGATTAGGGGAAATTGATTAAAACTGAATTCTCTAGCGATCTAATGGTCTTTCTCATTTGAAGATATCTAGTTTGGTTACGGTATCAATTTTAAAGAAGGCAACGAATGTCAAATTGTCTGCTAAGTATGTATTTCAATAAGTGTTAAGTCTCGTAATAATGATTATTAGTAAGGATATTTATCGGGCAAAGCACTGCGACATATTAATCCATGACTCTCTGTCAGCGCCCGTTTCCACTTACTGTCGCCTCTACACAATTTCAAGGATGAACCACGAAGGGACGATTTGGGATATATATACATGTATCTCGCAAATACATCAATAATGTAATGAAAGCAAAAGCATCATTACATTTATAATATAGTATATTCATACATATATCCTAAACTAACTCTTGTGTCACGTTTAAACCACAACGTTATGGGGATATTAAACAAGGTGTCCCGTTTTTTGTGATAACCGAAACAAAAACTAAAGGTGGCGGCCTTTGCATTGGATTTATTTATTACCCATCTAAACTGATGAGCGTGCCTTAGACTGAAATGCTTTCAGCGAGTCGACATTGATGCAAGCTGAAATAATGCTAAAAACAACAGGTTTCAGCCCTGAAATCGTAGATAATCTTTCGTGGGAGGAATATGTTTGGCTGCCTACAAAAAACCCTCATATCCAGTAATATAGGATATCCTCTATTGACTGGGAAGGGCGGAGCTCTATAGCGCTGGAAGACGACTGAAAACTAATGGACCAACGACACAAGAGGTTTGTACCGTCTAAGGGAATATTATATGTGATATATTATAGCTTTAAGGGGGTGCACCCAAAGTCGCAGGCATTAGAGAAAAGTTCGAGTTGGGGAAAGTCGCAGGCATTCGCCAAATATAGGCTATAAATGAGATATTTTACCCGATTTTAGAATTATAAAAAATTATAAACACACACAGTGCAGTAGAGATTTAGTATAAAACGTCTTATGTTAAACTATTTTTAATATTATCCTAAAACTATAATATATCTCCCAGGCACACATGTGGATACTTATGACCAGTGACCCTGTTTTTTAGCGTTTTTAAGACCTTAGATGTGGTTGAATGTTTGATTGATCCCTACCGATCCCCACCTAAATTGGACGTGGGATTTTTTGGAACTATATTTAGACCGAAAGTACCGCCGGATGTGAGTTTTTTATGTCTTAACAAGTGTAGACCCTTTAGGGATATATGTCCCTACGCTCTTCTCTTCAATTTCAATTCAAAACGAAGCAATATTTTCCGATGGTTTGAACGATGGAAGCTGTGCTGTCTGGCTATTTAACGATGTTAACATTATATTAATATTACTTACCGGTAAAGAATGAAAAGGTTATCACTCATTTCAGGGTACCTAGCCTAATAACAGGCATGTATTATTGGCAATTTTTTGTCTAATTAATTGTTATCTCTCTGTTTACAAACACGCCCATAATATAAGGGTTCATTCAAATAATATTTTCTCGATCAAATAATATACGTAAAAATCCAAAAAATTCAGCGTACCTAGCTTAATAACAAATATGTATTATTAGTAATTATTTACTAATTATCTGTAAATGCTTCATGACGTTTCGATTTTATTCCTCTTATATATGTATTAATCTCTCTATTTTTCAAGTTTAACATTTCAATCAACATTTATTGATTTTTAATTCTCAGATATTTAGCCAGTTTTCCGATATGGAGCGATATGGCGAAGATTCTCACCATTATAAATTTATAAGCCGACGAGCTGAATTGAAAATGTTATATAGAAAGACGAAATAATTTTCGATGAAAATGAAGATCCTGAAGATCCTGAAGAAATTGAAGTTGATAGATTTTTATGTCGAAACGGAAGAGACATTTTTGGAAACACCAAGGAAAGCAGGCCGTGGTTTCCCACTGTGTGGTTTTATAAAATGTGCTTGCTCTCTTCCTAGCACTATCTCTCTCTAATTTAAACAAAGCCACACCTTAAATTCAACTAAAAATACAAAAAAGCAATATAAGAACGTATTTTTTTCTATGTCAACAAGGATACCCAAAGAACATTAATAAAATGAATCTGAGTTATCGGGGTTATAAGACTTGGAGGTATAATTGGAAAACACTTGGATTTCTGAAAAATGGATTTAAATATTTATTAAAAAATGTTGTTTACAATGTGTTTGTTTACACTGGTTATACATTTAGTTTGGTTATATTAAATAAAAAATGTTCTGTAGATGATAAGACCGCCATGTTTTGTATGTAACGAGAATTATACAAAGGCAAAACACTGAGAAAATTTGGATCGAAATAGAGCTCCGACCGCTGAGATAATTAGTTACACTGAACGGTTTTCATCGGCCCTATTTTTGTATGAAGGGTATTTGAAATCCCTATAATGTGTTAAAATTTGAAGCAGATCCATCCATTCGTTTTCCACATATCTGCGAAAGAAGAGCGTTTTTGAGGTGTTAGGGGACATATGTCCCTAAGGGATCTCCACGGGTTAAGAAAGCTATGTCTTAGATAGTAAAACGTTAAGCAGCATTCCCGCCTAGAATTTTATTGCGCATATTTTAGTGTACCTTGCGACCGGAAATCATGATCGGAAATGAACCTAAAAATCTAAAAATTCGAAATTTTCTATCGAAAATTGGTCAAATGGAATTTCAAATTTCCGAAAAGTGACAAAATCAGGCGAAAATTTCATTTACCTCCACCTAGTGTTCTCCCGAAATAGCGAAGGGCACAAGCATATTGATCGTGAACAAAATCTATTGGAAAGTGTATACCAAAAGTATATAAAATGATGTATTAATCAAAACTGGTCCAAATTCAGTAGTATTGACTACAAAGTACTGTAAATGCAAGCTGCCTTACTATGCAAGCATTCTGAATGGCACAAGCAGCTACGGAATTAATTGAATCAATATAGCTGGTCATAAGTATCCAAATGTGTGCCTGACAGATACTTAAATATGTGTGCTTGAGAGAGATATAATATAATGTGCTCTTAATTCCAGTGCTATGGAGATCCGCTGTTCTCGATCAACCTCTACGTTGTGCCCAATGCCACCAATGAACAAGATTTACCGAGAGGTTGAATAGATGGTATATGTTCAGTTTACTTATAGGCATCCAGGCAACAGTTTAAGCAAATAAGTACAATATCATACTATTAATGGTAATTATACGTATTACTCATCTTAAATTTGCGTACGATATCACAACTGTTTTGCGATGGATAGCTAAGGTCAATAATCACCTCTGGCATCAGTATAAGCTGAACATAAACTCGTGTCGCTGTTTCCAGTGTCATATCGTCTACGAGGTCGGTTGGTTGTAAATTCGTCATCTGTATTTTCAACTTTCAATTGTTGCTTCATTTCTTCAATGGTTTTACTAATTTGTTTTTCAACGTCAACATCAGAGCTGGACGTAATGTCTTCCACGAAACTATCATCTGTGTCAGTATCAGAAAAACCGTCAGGGATCTCTGACAAGTTGGCAGTACTTTTTGTTGTCTTGGAGATATTGTTATTTTCTTCATCTTCAATTTCAATATTTGACTTCGGTGCTGAATATCGGTGATTAATTATCGGTCCTTCATAAGGCCTAGGTAACAATTTCGGCCCAGTACTTATGTTAGCCCGTAAATAGTTTCGGGGATGACGTACTAGTGCATGCTATTTTGACCAGGATTTTAGAATGTTTTCGCTAACATTTAAACTGCTGCAATACGCAGAAGTCGGACAGACTAAGGGAACGTTCGTAGATAATATAGTAACTTAGCAAGAATGAGACGATTAATGGGCAGACGGTTGGTTATAGGAAGATCACGGCCTCATTACCAATCGATATCAATCAGTACCGGCTCTATTTTCGTCCATAACCAGGGGTTTATTTTGGCGACTGTCGTAGCATTAAATCTGCCTCAGTTATTGTGTGCTAATAAATTTCCATGACCATACAGTTGTTGGTTATATTAAGTTTCAGTTCATATCCTTCATTAAGGAATTCATATAAAATATAGATATATATTCTATACCTTCGAGACATGTTAGTGTAGTGGTGATCACGATTGGCCGTCGGTCCGTTAACACTGGTTCGAACCCAGGACGTGTCAAAATGTTTTCGATTAGTCATTTCTACTTAGCCTTATGCTAACACAGTTCCGTTCCGTATTATAAAAGGTATTCTCTGAATATGGTCATGTTGGAAGACACAAGAGGCGCCAATTATAGACAGCCATTACTGCCCGTTAATATTTACTATTACTAAGTAATCTAACAGAAATAGACTCGAGTTGTACCAGTCTCGAGTTCGGCTGTATACATCATTACACCAAGATCTATCCAATATCGCAGATGCTATCACACGGCATTGCCTATTCGTGCAACATAATGGTCTAGCAAGATGATCATTGTGAGTCTGCAAGATTTAAATGAAGGTGGCTTGATTTTAGTGTATCAGAAATGAGTATGACTGTGTCGGACTGCGATACTGTCGGTGTATAGATTTCGGTCGACAAGTACGCAAAGGTCTAGCTTTACCAGACCATGTCCGATTTTGCTCTCTTTAAGTGCCTTGCTTTAATAAATTTGTGTTTGGTACGGTGGCTATGTGTGATGGCTTGCGTTACAGCAGTTGATAGTGCCAAGTACTAAGACTCCGCGCGTAAAACATAAACAAATTCCCGGTTAATCCATCAAAGAGCGTGTACGTCTTAATCTGAGGACGCATAACTGAAAGACGACCCATACAGGTAAATGGTGAGACAAGGAAGAAAATGCCAGTAAAAGTAATAACGGAAATCATATTGGGTGCCAAAAATGATTGACAAAGATAAACAAAAGATACGAGCTCATCGCATACAGATTTAGTATTACACAATTACCTTTGTGAAACGGGAATTGACCGTTAACGTTTACACTGTTATGGATTAGGTGATATCTATTAGCAATTTAAATACCATAAGCGGTTGACGACCCGGTATGCTTGACTAACAATGGTTGAATGTTTGTTATTTTCTGATCGAGAACTACACCAGATTATCGCGCGAGACCTTATCACGCCAGCCTTAAATTGCTGACCGGAAGTTAACCTAAAAATTCACAATTTTATCGGACGACAAATTTTAAGTGTACGTAAGGATACCTAACTCGATTAATCGGACCGAAAGGAGTGAGAATTTTGTGTTTGCATAAAGAAATTGAATTCACATAAACTTACAAAAAGCTCATTAATCATGCAGGTGTAAGCAACAACTGTCTTAAACAGTCCAGTGTCCATCGCTGCCGGAAATGCTACAAATTCTTAGCATGCAGATGGGTGTCAAAAAACCAGCATTTTCATTCAAAATGTACGAGTCTATATGGATAAGACAAACTTTCGAATCTTCGCTTATAGGGTTTGAATGTCTACACGAATAAGCTCAAACTTCTAGACAACTATACTCATTCATATTATAATATGAATATTTATAAATTAACTTCTATATCTGCAACATTCAAATGTATCCTAATCATGATTTTGATAAAATTAAGCGCGGACTAAGTGAGAAAGTCTTACCGAATATAATTAAGAGTGGCGCATTGCTCAATGGATTATGATCCGTCTTATATCTGGAACAAACAATAAATTGGAAATTATAGCGTTATATATAATACAATATAATTTAATAATCTAAGTGTTATGTCTATTAAAACGGATCATTAGATACAACCATCTATCCTATTAATCTAATTACTGAAACAGTGCAATTAACTGTAGACAAGTTGATCATTAATATCATCTATCATTAACATCACCGACTGCAAGCAAACTTTAACAAGCCATAATTATGACTGTCAAGTATGTTGTATGCCTCACCCGGGATATTTTATACAAATGATACAAATGATAAACGAATTATACACACTAATGACCGGGATAACTACTGTGGGAACTGCAACTACAGTATGCCAGCAATTGACAAGTTACACAATAGCAAACCATAAACTGGCTTTACAGCCATGGGCGGAAATATTGCCAATGCTGCCAAATGTTGACCACCTTCATATTACTACTCACCAGTAGTATTATCATCATAATGTTATTTAGCGAATCACATAGCCGCGAAGACGTCACACATCGATATTTAACGGTTCCAAATAACCGCCATGCAAAACCTTCATATACTAACGCGTGTAATTTATATTCGAAATCCTTCAACAAAAAAGCAAAACAATAGTCAAAAAAATCGAGTCAACTGCTTTTCTGCACTGCTAGTCGAAATTATTAACTGTATATGCATATGGTATAAATTTAACTGCAAATATGCTGAACGAATTTTAAAAGCACAACTTACTTCATATAACCTGAACAACTAAAACTATACTGAACCGATTACATGCTGAATGAGTTATATGCCAAACACCGGACAGACATATGATGAATCAAAACATGGTGAACGAACCAAATTATCCCAAATACAAATGAATGAACAACCGAAGAAATCGCATTATACGAACAAACACATTATCCCCAACTAGATCATTAATGTAGAAACTACACTTACATAAGAAACATTCGTTGGTAGAGAAACTAAAGGAAATAAAGTATAGGAACAGTGAGTGAACAAAGGATTATTTGGAACATAAACTGAACGAATGGAAACATTGGTACAGGCACTGAATGAATGGATTAATATAATACAAACGGGACGAATCAAATTATCTAAGCAGAATGTGAACAAATGTATCGGCTACAAAGTCAAGACCGAAGAAGATATAATGGAAGTTCTATTTCATAGATTCATAGGCGAACAGTTTCTCTATCCCGCTTGTTCGTCGATAAATCATTTAACATCCGTAATAAATATAATTTAGATGTACAGTTTTAACTAATAGTCATTAGCCTGATGCCCTGGATGGTATATACAACGTATGTGTCGATCAGGACCAAAAACCTTAATTTACAAAGATCAACTCAGAGATCCAATATCAAATTGTTTACTCTCAGTCCTTGTGTCCGATATTCCCAGATCCCTTTCGAGTAAGACATTAATGTCTAGTTCCCCATGTTAATTGTTTTGGAAGAAACATGGGTATGTTGTGAAAAACATTCGCTGTCCTAAATGTCCTTTTACGTACGATTCGTTATTGCATTGTGATCATTTCTATTCGGAACACAGTTAGGGTGACCAGATATCCGGCAATAAGCGGGATTTAAAAAAAATCATACCCCTAAAATTTATATAATCTGGTAAGAATATTAACGTAGGCATTAGACATTATCCGTTGTTAGGGAGGGTGACGTCCCGCAGCTGATCCACAGATCATCCAACGAGAGGGGACATTTTTGAAAATTGGTCGACAAGCACTACCTCTAAGAGACTTTACAGTAAGATTATCAATTTTTTGGTGTCCTGCTTTTTCCCAACTTTGAAAAATATCCCGCTCTTAAGAATTTAAATCTGATAACCCTAAACATAATACAATTAGCAAAAATATATGTAGCTGTACCAAATGTTTAACCTTGCCTGCTAACTATTTGTCATAGCGAGGGACAGCCTAACTACGGTGATGACCTAATAAGTGGAAGTAATATGTGCGTCAATTGAAAGTCTCTATTGACGACCTCGACATTCGGTACATGGAGAAAAGGTCCTTGTAAATATACTATAAACGAAATATTAAAAAAAAAACTTTAACTCGTGCCATTACTATGAATATGTCGTATTTTTATGAACCACTTAATTTATATAGCGCTTGGAATATACGTGCACACACGAATATTAAGCCGTGGCGCACTTTTGTCGGCTAGATTATATTAAAGAAAGGAATTATAGATGTTATCAAGTCTTAGAATCTAATTGATCAACCACTGTTGTTGTCCCTCACGTACTGGAAACGACTAAGGGGCCCTAAATTTCCAACCCTCTGATAAATAGGCGTGCATCAACCCGTACATATTCCTGCAAATATTTAGGACATCACCGTAAGGCTCTGAAACGGGTAGTTCTGACCAAACTGGTCAAACGACAGTTACGCGTACGGGGGTTTAACTCTACCTTCAGTTAAAACCATACTATTCGCAAATACCACAATCATATTCAATGAACCTACCAGTATCTGTATGTTTCACTATGTTGTTAGTAACTAGTATTATGTCATCGGATATATTACTTGGACCAGTAACTGTATCAAGAACGTCCGTTTTCGATGATAGAAAGATCTCATCGTTATCTTCATTTCCAATGTCAATATTTGTGTGATATTCATCCAGAGTCTGATTTGAATAAGCATTTATATCACGGATTCCGATTGAGATTGCTTCTTTCTGAAGCTCAGGAAATAGCCTACTTTCGAATGGTTAACTGTTTGCTATCTAGTGGCGTTTATCACATGGTTGTTTTTTGAAAAACATCCTATTTAATAAAAACCCAAAAATGGTAATAACTAGTGGCACTCGTATGTTAATTAGTAGGTCACTGATTTACCACGCAGCCAGAAACTGTGGTAGTACCCAGCATATAATTCATCATTATTCAATATTCAATTTCACTAATAGTGGCGATTAATGACACAAAGGACAATGCAGGGGATGAAAAATAATGAATTTGTTTGTGGAGACGCTTAGGAAAAATCGAAAAAATGCTGAATATCTGCCACCATCTTCTAATTTTTAAATAGAGATCGAGGAGACGAATGTTATGTGAATCCGATTGTATGTAATATTCACGGATAGCCGAGCTGAACAACATGAGTGACAAATTGGTTGATCGAACATAGAGATCGATCGTTATGGTGAAAAAGGCTGTTTTTGGAACCTGGTGAGAGTTTTTTGAGATATTTGCCTTCTACCATATTCAGTGCGCGGAAGAACTGTCACCGAGGTTTTTGTGGTTCAAAAGCGGGCTTGATCAGTCAAGAGCGGGGGAATAACGCGAATGTGTTGATATAGACCGCGATTTGGGCATACTGGATTTTGACGACGGGGGAATGACTCACTTATTAAGGCTAAGGTGCAAGTGACTAAGGGCCATTATGTCAGCTTTCACTTCCAGTTGCGCTCCCGGTCGGCAATTCAGAACAGCTATAGTTTTACAGGGTGCGCGGGATTGAGAAAAATTTAGCTACTATTCAAGTCGCAATGGACTTTGCGATAGCATTGTCACCTCCTATTTCACATATACTCGTATCGGCAACTGAATGCCGATCGAAAAGAGGTGAATAGCAAAGGAACTACTTGTCCACTGGATGTTGGACCGAGTGCGCGAAATATCGTGCATGACAGCTGGATTCCCGTTGCTGGTCAAATTTTGCATCGACGCTAGCGAATTCCACGATTTGGCCCGGGAATGTTCTCGAGGGGGGGGGGTACACAATTTTCAATCAATTTTGTTCATAATCAAGCTGCTTGTGACGTTCAGATTGCTTGCATAGTAAGCAGTAGTTGCATTTCCAGTAGGTTGTATTCATTACTAGTGAATTTTTACCCATGGCTTTCTATAATTAGCTAGTATTGGAATGGCAATTGTCGAGATTGCAAAGGTGTAAAAGCTCTCGAGACGAAAATGTGCATTTGAAATATGCAAACCAATTGGATGCAGTAATTAATTGAGCTAAAATTTGCTATTTACTATCATTGCTAGTCTTGTTGATTTTTGTTGCAATACTTGACAAGGATTATCTCATCCAATCAGATTGCTCAAAATAGATTTAAATTCATGCAAATACAGTTTTATCAGTCATAGATGTTCCTAGAAAGCCAAGAATGACAGTATATCTAGAGTAACAACTGTATTGCACATATTATACACCGACTAACTTACACACTATTTGCTTTATTGGTTATAACCTGACTCTAGCTATTGATTCTCTCCTAGCTAGTCCAATTACAGTCTGGGGAACGAGTTGAGACATTCAAAAAATAGAGAAGCAGAAAAGTGTGGTGTTTTTAATATTACTGGATCCAAAGTTCGAACAGGACTGCGATTGGCTCTCGACCTCTATTGGATCAAAACTAGTGAAACAGTGAACAGATGAATTAGTTACACCGAGTAACCTTAATGCTATTTTTCTAATAGTATTTGCTTATCTGTATGTCAATTATATATGTTATTGCTTATCTATATTGCTCTATGTTTATTGACTGCAGTTATCCCATAAAAATAGAGAGCCAATAAGGGGACAGAATGAAAGTTCACTGCCTTTTGATTTAGTAAAATTACAAAATACTTAACTTTCCTGTTTCTCTATTTTCAATGTCTCTTCTATTTTGCTCCAGTTTTTATTCGATAAAAGATATTATTCTATAATAGTGTTACAGTTACTAGTTGCAAATATATATTTTAATTGAAGTCCTACAGCTGAAACAATTGTATTTAAGGCTAGTAAATCGTTTGAACTTCTCATTTTTAGTCACTTGGGGATCAACTTGTTTATAATAATCCGCATACGTGTTGATTCTTGTGTGCGATGCTTGTGGGCATTTAAATTTATGTGAAAGAGGTAAACGTAGACGTTAGTCATACGCCAATAGCCTTAAATGATTCAGCAAATTAAATTAGTACCATGTATTCTGTTCCATTAAAATATTTAGTACATCACAGGGGAATACTCATAATTATATTATTTATTATATTATAATATTAATAATTTATGTATGTAATTTATATTAATTTATTATATATTTTATATTATTAATTTATATTTATAATACAGTCAACTAGATTATTAGCTTGTATTCTTCTCCATTAAAGGATTCGGTATGGAACAGGTCCACGCATAATATTTAAACCTTTCCTCTGGAGTGTAGCTAGCAGGCTAGCGCTTAAACACATATTTTGTTAGGTTTGCCTTTTCGTGCGCTGATAAGACCACTGAAAATAGTTTTTGCGCCAATTGTCGGAAATGCGTGAAATTCCGGAGTTGTTCTGCTTACAAATTATAAGCTTACTTGCATATTAGTAGTTTAACGGTAAACTGTTCTGATTATTATAGAAATATCGGTTTGACAACGGAGGATCCTCGCGCTAATTAAAGGTTGCCAATTGAACAAATTACGATCATAAAGAACATAATCTACAATCATGAAATACAATTATGACCACCAGATGTACATTTATATTCATAAGTGGAATTTACAAGCATAAATTTGTTTTCATAAATTTCAGAGAACGTTCTTCGCGATCTTTGGCATAACTTTAAATTAAGTTCTCTGTGATCGTAGGTTGTTCAATTCGAAATCTTTGAATTGGCGTGAGGCCTATAGGAGCTTCCGTTGTTCAGCGAAAGAAAAGGCAAGCCTAAAAAAGTACGCCATTGAGGGTTACCCCGCCAAGTACTCTTTTGAGGAAATTGTATTAACCCTCTTAGCAACCATTTGTCGACTTCGCTTGGGAAACAAAGACCATTAATTGGTTATACGAATTTAACATTA
>SCLF01006900.1:0-12915 GCA_004367975.1 Mesochordaeus erythrocephalus
ACCACTATATACGCTCAAATTTGTCGGTCGTATAAATATCGACAGGGGAAGCATTTGTCCCGTTTTGTTTCCGCGTTTTCCGGATTTTTTTGTTTTTTGCGTCCTCTTCCGGTCAAAATTCGTGGTCAAAAGTTATCCCAAAAATGTGCAAGGAAATTCTGTTTGGAAGTACCGCTCGATGTTTTCCTAACTAAGGTACAGCTGTCTTAAATTGTAAAAAACTGAAAAGTTTAAAGTGCTATTTGCTAAGTACCTACAGGTACTTAATTTTTTTGAAGATAATTTTCCACTAGAGAACGTCTCGGGCAACAATTTGGTTTGATTCCCGATTCGAAAAACAAATTTCCGGTTTTTAGCCTCAACTTCCGGTGCCACTTCCGGTCTAAAAGTACGTTAAAAAAGACCGGGAAGGCAGTTTATGGGAGGGGTCCTGGTTTGCAAATTCGACGTAGCACCGCTCTAACAGGAGTTATGGGCTGATTAACGAAAATGTGTGCCGAGCGACACACATTCTTGCGTGCGGGTTAAGTAGTTTAATAGGTCGAAAACTGTATTTTGTTTTTCGATTAGTCTTCTAGCAGGGTCGCATTTGTGGACAACTTTATATACTGGCACAGCATGAAGTGATTATCTTTATTAGATCACCTTTGTTAGAAAACAAAAACAACTTATTTACCTCAGAACACATTTTACGAAGTAAAGTCTTCAGAGTGAAAAATTACACCGCGCGCTTGAAGAAAAAATGGATAATTACAGTGTCCACGAATGAGTATCCCCAAGAGTAATCCCCAAATCAAATAGATATAGGTAAGACCGACCACGTAGCTATGAAAAGCTAAAGGTTTCATTAAAGAATGCTATTGCGTTCTCGGGATAAAAGCGGAAATACCGTAGCACCCGAAGAGAGAGAAATAGACCAAATATTCCGTTTTCGAGGTATTACACTACTTAAAGTCCCAAAAAGTTATTATTTTTCACTTTGACAACGCCCAGTTTGGACGCTACTATACTGAATCCAAAAGCAATCTTTTGGAACCAGAAATCGGCAATGAGCTAATCTTTAAGCACGCGAAATTTAAAAACGATGCGAGTGAAAAGTCGGTCGCCAATTGAGGCAGGTGTGGTATCCACTAAAAAAACGAAAAGTGGTATCTACTCGTTAACGTTGGTGTTAATTATGTATAGTAATGTAAATATAGTGTACATATATATTGTACATATATAGTGTTTTATATGCTTTCAAATTTCGCGAAGTTTTGTAATTTACCACGAAATCTCGTTAATATAACTTAATAAAAATGTTAGCATAAGAAAGATAAGGCTTTTTCCTTTCCCTGCATGTATTAACTTTGGAGATTATTATCTAGAAACTGAACTTTATGGCTAATGAAGTTTTCTCTCTCGTTCCATCTCTCAATTCTTTCCACGTTTCAAAATTTCTCCCAAGACGCATGAATATTTTAAATGAAATTTATAATATTCGAAACTAAGACTGAATTTCCGGTCAGTGCTGACCTAGCTCTGCTTAGTGTCGAGTAAAACGCTAAAAACAAGACAAATGGTAAATATCGTCATTTTTCGCGCACGAGTTAACCGGTATTAATAAACGGATGGATAATAATAAATAATGGCTGGTTTTCAGAGTAGTGAGTTTCTTGTTAAATTATGTGATACCTTCGAGTCCTTTGACTCATCTTCCAGTATTTCCTTATACTCGAAGATTATCATCTAGAAATCGTACTTTATTGGGTAATAAAGATTTTCCTGTCGCTTTATCTTTCAACCCTTACGACATTTAACGATTTTTACTGAAACCCACGAATATTAAAAAATAAATGTATTGGTTACACTAAAATTTGTTTATTACATTGGTAGTGAACTCATCTGTATTCGTGCAAAATTTAAAAACAATAGCATGCATATTTATCGAGAAACATTCTAACGAAAAGACGGCATGTATTGTATATCTCAGGTGAAAATTTCGAAAAATATAAATGCTATTATTTTGACATTTTTTACGACTACATACTAGCTCATTACCGATCTAATGTTATAAATTGTATATTAAAATATTCGTGCGAATATAGAGCGACCGGGAAAAAGTTATTAGCCATTAAAGTGCAGATTCTAGATGATAATCTCCAAAGTTAATACCCACATTTAAAAAATGAAGCCTTGGATTTCAAAGGTTATAATTTAATTTTAAAATATGAAAGCATTTTCGTGATAGAATGCAAAATACAGCGATGTCAAAAGAAACAATACACGTTTGGCTTACTTTACTACTTAAATACTTATAACCGAATTTGTTTCCTTCCATTGAGTTCACAGCTAAAATTAAATGTTGCAATTTTTTATAAGTTAGAAAATTCACTTATGCCTGAGAAAATGGCATTTAAAGTTGCTCTTATCCATAAAATCTCCCTTAATACGTGGCTTCTAGAATCCAATCTACAATCTAAATATATCAGCTGAAATAATGAACCCTTAGCTAACTAACGTTGAAAATTTTATAAAACAATATTGATTACTTTTCGAGAGAGACGGAAACGAATGGCAGGGCTTTTAAACCTGCCTCAAAAGAGGAAAAAGTCTAAATTGTATCTACTGGTTAACTTATAATGGGCCTCATCATCGACTCCCTAAATGAAAAAGACGTGTTCCTTACATCAATATAATTATGGAATCAAATGGAAAATCCCACTTGTGAATGGTAATGAACACGTGCTCGTCTCAAATGATAAAAATTTCAAGTACCGAAAACTCCTCGATTGATCCTGAACGGACAAGTTGGACGCCAATCTAGAAATGGCCATTTTCCTGGTTTTCACATCAACGGCTTCTTGACATGCGAACGGAGTTTCCCTTATATTATAATGACCGCCTTGAAGTTCTGACTCAGGCCTGACTCGTCTCCATATCCAGCACGCATTTTGCCATCGCGCGGCGCTGTTCGCCTCGAGTCCCTTATTTTTGGATCGATTAAGAGGAGGATGATGATGATAGGGAAAGGACTAGGGGCGATGGGAAATAATAATCAAAAGAGGAATATCTAAACATAAGTTAAGCATACAGAGTCTATATTTCGTTAAGCCGAAAAGGGACTAAATTGTTGGTTGAACAAACGGTAAAAGGTAACAAATATTGTTTGAGTGGCCTAAACTGATTTTTTTAGTTGGGACGTGAGCCTTTTTGGAGAAATGAAAATACCTCATGGCCTGTGGTTAATATTTCGCATTACAGGTATTCTTTGTTGAACATTCTGCGTATACTGTACATACACAAAAACCCACCCTAAAGCCCGGAATTTTTGGAAGGCCGCAGGCTTGAAAATGAATGGACGGGTGAATTACGTATAGTAGAATTCGACTGTGAATACGCGTACAATAACCTTTTCCGAAGATAATTTCTAAACATTTATTCATTTTCATAATTAAAAATCCGCCGTTATTTATTCTAAAAAAACGCCCACGATGTACAGCTCGTCTGAAGTTGCGTGATTAAATGTTTGGATTAATGGCTGCGGCCTAAGTACCAAATCATAAAAAATATATACCTGATTAATAATAAACGGCTTGTGAAATAACCTGCATATCCTATTTTTCAACGCTATTAAATAATGTAATAGTCTAAAATATTCCTAATTATCTACAATTGAATATATATGGATTATATTTATTTGGCTACCTCTTTGAACTATAGGATATATTGATTAAAATGTTATCACGATTCTCCTTGTAATAAACCAATATTATATTAACCGTCAAAAAAGGTCATATAAATGATAGTTTACATAACTATTAACGGTTACCAACTACTTGATGTAGTTCCCTTAATTTGTTTTCCGCTCTGATACAGAATTATGGTGTTTGTATAATTTTCTATAGAAAATGGTAAACTTTGCCTGTAACAAAGTTATAGTATATAAGTTGAAGCTGTAAATGCATTATGACAGCGGAATAAGCAATTGTACCAGCAAATCGATTATTTGGTAGTTCCGGTTCATAAAATACAGTCAAACTACGTTCCCAAATGGAATTCAACCCCCGTAAAGAGTTTTAGTTAACATGTTCATTTCCAAAATTTGAGAAAATGGTACGGATTCCGGAGAGGTCGCTTCATCTATTGTTATCCAAACGCGAAAACAGTTTGCTTGAATATGTTTGGTTACTTGGACGTTTAAGGGTTTATTATTAAATAAATGCAGGGAACGGTTACTGACATTCAAGTCGGATTTTAAAGTCGGATGATTCTCCGACTTATAAACATTAATACTCACGACCGCTTTTCATCATAATTTACGATGAATGCTGATTTTTCCGTCGCCGTCAACAAACAGTAACGTCCAGATAATATGCCTGCATAGGTGTTAAGTCAAATATTGATAAAATTTTAACCAAAATTGTAGATAATATTGTCAGTATATATAAGCGAATATGCATAATGATCGTTGTACGGTAGCGGTCATGCTTCAAGCATCGTTGAACTAGCGTTACTGCACCATGGTATATTGTTTTAGTATGCAGTTACGATAGTTGGTGTTACTCTTTATAAATATTGGTATTTTGATATGTATTCTGCGGACACCTATTTAGGTTGGTTTTTAGTTGAAATGATAACATTTCTCTTTTACTTGCCTGTAATCTGGCTTTTTTTGTAAAATCGAATTTTCTTATAATGTATAACAATATTTTCCAACCCGCGTCTAGTTTGACAGAACGCACCATTTAAATGTTCCCAAGGAAATTCAGCCTTGGAAACTGCCTTTTGTGTCTTAAAGTTTTTCAGCATTAATTTTGTGGATTTCAACCTTATCGGGACATTTGTTTATACTAATTTCTAGTCATTACTGCCATTTGGTCTGCTTCGCTTTGTCCGTTATAGTGCAGGTAGGACGAACACTTTCCTGTTTACCTGGGATTATGTTTGTGTTTCAGTCCATTGTGACTCAATCGGTTGGTGTGTAATTTATAGTTATCTATGCCATTTTCATTCTGTATATATTCAAATCGGTATAAGAAGTAGTAATATTAGAAAATTTGTAGGAGCAGAAAAAGTTGTTGGACCAGACTCAGGTGGGCCTACTGTATGTGTATTACCCTGGTTATCCGGGTACGTTTATTTATTAGAGTAGGATAGCATCTATTTTTTCTGGAATACTGTAATTTATATGCCGTTTTTCTTCGTGATCTTTCATCTGATTTACGATCAAGTCGTAACAAATTTTGCAGTCGGTTTGTAGGTTGGTTTGTCAGACATTTTTGATTCGGTCTACCAAATGAATTGGTGTTCTATAAATCTCCAAAGAGGTATCGGAAGTGTGCAATGAAAAACCTGGTGCGAAACAAGCAAAATGTTTAGACGTTTTAAGGTTATTCTTCCAATCGGTTTATATCTTGTTCCTATTGATTGAAAGCCTGGCAGGGTATTATACCGATACCCAGTTGATTGATCAGTGAATATTATACTGCAATTTTCAAGCATTTTTTAATTGTCAATATGTTGTTCCCTTTCTGATAACGCATCCTTTTAAGTTTGTATGTAAATGCTGGATAAGGGCAGTTACCTGGTCGAATTATAGGAGTTAATTTTTCTTCGTAACGAGATCATTACGGATGAATATTTGGCATACCTATCTCATTTTCCAGATTTGACCCTTGTTCCGGTTTCCTATTTTCGTCTCCCTCCATTTTTGTAGTTTTTGGGTACACAATTGTGACAGCTTTATTTTACTTTCTATTTGAGATTTATCCGTGAACATCTTAAAGAACATGGAGCCAGTTCTCAGCGCGAATTTTTCTCCAGTGTTCAATAACCTGCTGTTCAGGAAAAATACCTGGCTGGCTGCTTTCTCGCTTCATGTGTTTAGGTATCGTGCTATAATATGCCAGTCCACCAAGGTGAATTACTACGCGCACTGTAAGATGGGCATTAATGGATAATGGAATCTGATTGTAGTGGGTAGAAGGACTACAATAAATTAAGGGTTGCGCGTGTAAGAGACTCAGTCCGCTCGGGTATCTACCCTATCTGGTTACGGACCTCGCAAGTGCTGAGCTAGTTTATTAATTAAGGATGCAAGATTTTTAACAATTTTCGATATCTTTCACATGGGTCTGAATTCTATCATAGGCCGTCAAACCCTATTACACGTACAATAATAATTTATAAACGATGCGATTTATAAATAGTATTCTTTAACTCATTATTTTTTCAATTATCAATTTCCCTGTTGAGTGGTATCATGTTCTATGACTGCGTTGGTATTTATGCTGTTGTATTGTCAGTCGTTTAAGACCATAATAAAACGTCTACATGTGATGCAGGATAATGAACGCTTTCCTCTTTTTTCGCTTATTTTCAAAAATTTATTCTTCCACGTCTTCACACGTACATTTGTTGAGTACTTACATTTTGTGAACGTGACTCCGGTTTTTGAGCCGCACTTTCGGCCGTACTTCCGGTCTACAAATTTTCCGAAATTATTTTCTCCATCCGCTTATTAATACCGGTTAACTCGTGCGCGAAAAATGGCGATATTTACCATTTCTCTTGTTTTTAGCGTTTTAGTCGACACTAAGCAGAGCTTGGTCAGCACTGACCGGAAATTCATTCTTTGCTGTTCGGAGTTACTTGGTACTTTTGCGGGGAATGATTTTTACTGCACAAATATCTTCACAAAATGTAAGTAAATTACGGTGGGTAAGAAATTACGCTCATAAAAATTTCTTGCAGATATTTCTGAAGAACTTTAACCCCAAAATTACTACCGGAAGTGAACCTATAACAGAAAACACACAATCGAGAACTTGACTTCGTTACCGACCAAGCTATAATTTATTCGACAAAGGAAAATTAAACCTGTAATCAAATCGTGTTCCCTCGGAAACATGACGTTGTGGTTTTCGAATTACATCGAGACAATTATTAAACTCTGCGTCAAACTTATTAATTCCTCTAATTACCTGTTTGTTGCTTTTAGAACAAAACCATTATTTTGAAGTGTACCTAAGGTCATTCGTACAGATTAGGATGTTGGTTGCAGATATGCTTTAGTCTGTATGCACAAGTAGTTCCTGACCCAAATGCGAAATTTCTATCATCAGTACTATTACGTCTAATTCAAATCTAAGAACCTAAAGATTTGGATTAGACGTAATACTACTGATGATAGAAATTTCGCATTTTTCTCCAACGCTTAAAGGAGGATGGAAATAAGGCTTGAGCCGCACGCTGACGGAATGGTTCTACCAATAAGCTGAAGTCTGTGCTTTTTGGGACACTCTCGTGAAAATCATTATTTCAGTTCTTGATCTCTATTGTCGTGTTGTTGTTTACGGGCCTTATGGTGTATACTATATGCTTATGGGCTTATTTGCAATAGCTGTCCACACAATTTACTATTATTCCGTATAACTATCAACCCCTTTATCAGAATTTATACTTTTTTTATCTCATATTCTTCCGCTCATCTGCCTCTACATCTATACCAAACCTGGCGTATTCCGCCTCCGGATATTTGAGGTTGATTTGGTGCCGAGTTTCCCTATAACTCTCGACTCCTTTATCAGACTTCGTTTTTTTATCTCATATTATACAACTCATCAAACAGCTAAACAAAAATAATAATAATTCTCGAAAATTGCTCATTTAACACAAAATAATGTTTCGTTTATATTCAAAAAGTTTACGTATGAATATTTTCAGTTACGTACCTATTTTCAGTTACGTACCCGGCTTAAATTTTTAGGTCGGTTTTCCGGGATTTTCGGATTTTTCGTTTTTTCTTCACTTCCGCACAAGTGTCCAGCCAGAATATTGTCAGTTTTAAGTGTCAGTTTCCAAGTATCTGTAGGAATTTTATTATTTTTTGAAGATACTTTTCCACTAGAGATCATCCCGGGCAACAATTTTGTGTGATTCTCGATTCGAAAAAAAATTCGGTTTTAGCTTCCACTTCTGATGCCACTTCCGGTCTGAAACTATGCTAGAGAAACGTGAGGAAACGTTTAGTGGTGGGTCCTGGATGGCAAATTGGGCGTAGTACCACTCTAACAGAAGTTATGGTCCGATTAATGGAAATCTGTGCCGAACGGCACAAAATGCAGCGAAAGGGTTAATGACTTTTCAATTACATCATTTTTCGACAATTATTGGACCGGAAATTCCCGAAACTAGATAAAATTCTGTAATGACCAGAATTCACATGTAATGACTACAAGCTGCTGAAAATGCACGCTGCTTCAAAATGCAAGCAACTTAATTGATCTTGATCTAAATTAAAAACTGTATATCGTCCGTAGTCCCCATACGGTTAGATAAAACAGGAAAAACTACATAAAACTCTAAATTCCCGAGATGGGCCTTAAATTGGCAGTCGTACTTTAGGCAGTACAAAAATTTTGTTCGCATAATTTAACTCCTGTGATACCCCAGGCAGCTATTTAAAAGAACAACCCTCAGGAAACTATAAGGCTCTAACAGTGCTTGAGAATTATAAAACTCGTCTACAATCCGATTTTTGCTTGTTTTACCTAAGGGTGAAGGGCCATCGAGAATATAAAGTTTGCAATATAGTTCGATAATAATCAGACTTTAAGAAGAATTGAAGCTGAAGTCATGCCGCGTCGAATAAGCCCACTTTCGAGCCAATCGGACGTACTTCCCGAAATTTTAAAATTGCCACCCGTAACATAGTACCAACACGGCTATCCGACGGTGAACCTCCTCTCCCCCCCTCTCAAGTTGCCCGGGAACGTATATTTTTTTCGCTTGTCTGATAGAGTTTGTTCTTGCGGTTCCGAATCTATTTTCAGGATGTCCAAATTTATCCGCGCTCGTACGGTTAACCCCCTCTAAAGACAACCAGGTAAAAGAGAAATTTGGTTTAAAACGTTAATTTTAACTCGTGGGAGCACGGCAGCTTTCCAAACTAAATCTTGCTAGATTAACTAGGATCCTGAGCATCCAACAAAAGTATACTGCGATACTTTGTTTTAAAGGTATGGACCTCGAAAGTCACATTTCCCAAATAGACACATTTAGTTTTGTTTGGCGTCTTTTGCTGAATGGTTTGAGGTCGAATTTTTATTGAACATACTTTGGGATCGTGGCATCATCACAAAATCATAAAAAACCCGAAAAGTGAAAAAGCCGCGATTTTGTCACTTTTCGAAATTTTGAGTTATAACTATATGGGCCTATAACTGGTCACGTGTCAAGAATTTGGAGTCGGTCATATGAGAAGAATTAGAGCTTTAGTCATTACGCGTCGAATAAGCCCACTTTCGAGCCAATCCGACATACTTCACGAAATCACATTTGGAAAGTTTTTAAATGATCCGAATCAATCTGAATTATAATTTGAGTTGAAATTCAACTATACGAGTTTCTCCGGGCGACGGGTATACTAACTGATAAATTTGAAACGGGATGTTCTGAAAGATAAAAATGGAGACAAAAAAGCTATAATTTACCAAACAGTATTTCCATTTCTCGTTTAAGTTATCCGAATCAACCTTAATTACAATTATATCGTTTAATTGTGCAGACTTATGTTCGTTCATTAATAAATTATTAATAATAATTTTGTTCAAACCGACTTCAGGTCCATATTTTGTTTCCTAGTCCGATCTAAGGCGTTTTCACCCACCCACCGCAGCAACAGAGTGAGTTGGGCATAATAATCCCAGAGTGCTTGAGGGAGTTAATTTAAAACTAAATTAGAAAAAGAGACCAAAAATAATCACGCTTGGAATTGAATTCTTCCCCTTCTAATTCCATCTCCTAACTTTTTGTTAATAAATTAATTATATAAAATAGAGAATTTATACTAGACTAATTAACGTCTAAAAACAATGACGTTACATGGTATTTTTGCGTCGATGCGTTTCGGAAGAAACGTGTCTCCAAAAAATGCAAACACCTGAAGGTACTTAACAACTGACACGTGAAACTGCGTCACTTTTTTACTACACTTACGTCTTACTTATGGACACGTTCACCAGCATTTCCGTCTTAAAATGTCTGGCGGCTATTAGGAGTGAACTGTTGGCCGCTAAGTATCACCGGAAGTGAACCTAAAAATTAAAAATCGAAAAATAAAATTGAAAGGAACAAGCAGCTTGATTTTAGTGAACTCCATTGAAAACTGTATATTGCCTATAGAGCTCATACCTTTTGATAAAACAAGCAAAAGCAGCTAATTCTCGAGCGAAAAATTACTTCTTACCGGCAAATCGCCAAAACTCAATGGCGATATATCCCAAGCAACTAAAGCGTCCAAATCGTCCAACGGCCCAGTATCATAGAATTTTTTTTCAACAATTTTTAGACTGTATTGAAAAAATTAGTTCAAAGCTTAGAAAACAATATTTTCCAGGCCGAAGTTTGTATGACCTACAAATTGTGAGTATGTGACTGTTGGTAACTATCAATTTGCATCGCAAGATTAATCGGCGGAAACGAAGAAGAATTTCCTGATTATTAAAACCAAATCTCAATAATCGGAACTATATAACGGAAATCCCGAAGTTAACACTAAATGTAATACAGTTCGTAAAACCTAAACTTCGGTGCGGACGAGTTAATTTTTTATCAATATCCGTAGGAATTTATTTCGACTTCCTCCGGGTTTCGCTATAATCTAAGTCTGGTTCTCCGCGTCATTTCCGAATATGCAGTTGAATCTATATACTGTGATGTTGGAGAAATTGTCCGATCATAGGCGGAATTTACGTCTCTCCAATTTGCTTATGGCCCGGCAGTTGAGTCACAGTTGTGACGACTTTTATCATTACCACATTCCAAATTCACCTTTTAGGTTCATTCTAAAACACTAATTTTATTTGATATGTTCATATTAATAGATCATCTCATTTGGATTAAATATGACATGTAGGACCCTCGTGTTTAACCATTACGTGTTCAACTGTACCAAGTGGTTCAAGATAGAAATGATCAAATCGGATGTAAAAGGTTGCTGCGGAATTTTGGAATTTTGACATGAATTTCCTAAATGGTACTTTCTCAAGTTTTTGCGCGCGCCATTCAAATTTGATTCATCAATACAAAAGTTGACATTCTTTCAGAAAACCAGGTGGTTTAAATAGTTTTAATTATTCTATCTATAGTAATATATGGGCCAGTAGATGATGTAAATAATGATCGAGTGTCTCTCTTATTCTTCTCGAAAACTATATATTATAACTTTTCGAAATTGGGCATTTATATATTTATTTTATTCAATTTTGCCATATAGGTGCATACCTCCTCCTCGCTCTCCTCCTCGCACGATACCTCTCTCTAATTTAGACAGAGTTACGCCTTAAATTCAATAAAAAATACTTATGTACAATATAAGAACGTATTTTCCACTCCAACAAGGATATCTAAAGAACATTAATAAAATTAAGCTGAGTTATTGCTGTTAAAAGACTTGGGGTTGTAGTCGGAAAGCCATTGGATTTCTAAAAAAAAATGGAGACTACTTCAGTATATATTTATACAACGTGAGAGCATTATTTTTCGAGTTTTGTCCATCGAGACGACGACTGGTCTTCAAATGAAATTAACAGTATTATTTAGCTGAATGTCTAGGCTTTCACGTGATATATTTTTCCTGAAAATGGGGTTTCTACTCCTTTTACTTTTTCTGCTCATATCACATGCCGTACACATAACGCTTCCACTTCGCCAATTCACAGTTAGTGACCTTTTCTAAAAATTAGTTGAGCATTAGATTTTAACCACGAAACATTTCTGAGTTTCAATTTTACGTTCACTTCCGGTCAAAATTCCTAGTCGGTGGTACCCTGAAGCTGATACGTACCTTTCTACTCGCTTCTTAACCACCGTGTTTACTTTGTGCTGTGCGTGCCAAATCTTATGATAGATTTAATTTTTTTTTTCAAAATTTATTATATTTTTGAACACTTTGTTCTTTCGAAATTCGTTCTAAACATGGTTTTGGGGGCAGATCGGGTCGAAAGTTTGCATGGGAGATACTCGCCATCGTTCAAGTCCGAATTATCCCGGTAATTTTCTATGAATTCTTTAGACACGATTTGTTTACCATGTTTATTAGTTACACGACCGGCTACCTTAACAAGAAATATTATACTTTCTAATTTTGTTTCACTTCGGTCGCACTTCTGATCTATGTATAGTAGGTCAACATGTATACAAATTCCATCATAATGTTTCCCATGAACAATGGTTGTTTTTCATAAGTAGCTGGTTAGGGGGTTTATCATTTGTTCACAAATCATTTGTTCACAAAGCCTTCAACTACACAAACTTTTCGACTGCTAATATTTACTTAGAGGTTTTAAGAATTTCTTCCTGTTATATTTCCGTAATACAATTTATTAGAATTGGATACTGAACAGAACATCCAGATATCATCTAATAACTAATTTGGTGCCAATCCTCTCAAGAGAACGCTCAAGCCGGACGCTGATTCCTATAATTAAATTTCCGCTAGAATTAAATCTTTGCACTTTCCAATTACAGCTTTATATAAACAAGTTTCTTCAAGCAGTACTGCACACAGTTTTTAACCGCTAGAAAACATGCCGGGAAAGTCGCACCTGGCTCATTCGTGTCTCAAAACGTCTCGGATTTTTGGCACTGATATAGCTTGTAATTTTGTATAGATCATAGACTGAATTTGATGACGTATATCATATTTTTAACCGCTCGGTAAATTTTGTCATTTGGCGCTGTTGAGCACAAAGTGGAGTTTGACCAAGAATGCGAGCGATATATAGCCTTGGAAGACGACTGACAACTAAATGTCAGCGATATAAAAGGTTTGTACCGATATTGGGCACACTATATTACATATTTAAATGATTTAGCAGAATATTTGAATTTCATTAAAATCAAAGTTTTTGGACTAAAACTACTATTGTG
>SCLF01007011.1:0-12915 GCA_004367975.1 Mesochordaeus erythrocephalus
ATAGTTTCAATGCTAGAGTTAAATGAAGGGGCACTCTCTACCCTAGTGTAAAACCCAATGGGCGTCGTGAACGTAGAGACGGGAGGGTCTCTAGGTTCGACAACACTCCTCACGTGGACAACCATGAAGTGGCGTTCACTAATTGGTTGGTACCATTAACGCCTAGTTATATACAATATCAATATAATTGTACAACCACTCGAGAGATATGGTAAATTTAATTCAGCACTACCTACCTATATACGTACCCAAAGGAAACCTGAAAATATTCGATTAAGATATAGTACACATTCTTATATATAACGAACACCACTCCTGGACAGAAATGCTGAGACAACGGTAACTATCGAGCCAGCTTGATAAATATTCACTTCCTTTTGTTGTTCGTCAATTTAGGCCCCGATGAAACACTATATACGAGGTACGAAGCGAATACAAAGCGGACATCATCTTACTGAAGAGATCCGCCGTACGGTTGATAAGCCGATCCTATAGTATTCCGTTCCATTGATTACTGCACCATAACAAACAGAACACCAACAAAAACTTACCAATGAACCCGATATTTCGATGTGTATGAGGCCATCGTCCACCGGAAGTGTTCACCAATATAGCGAGAACCAAGTACGATGCCATTATAATTGTCAGAAGACCACATCGCAAAATATGGGATGATACAGACATATCCACCCAACAACCGAATCATTCCTAATACTTCCTGAAAAATATCGTCAAACAAACTATGGCACCCGAGAACCAGAAAAATCGTTAAATAGTGCACACCACAAATATCACAATCACAGTGCATTGACACACGCTAACCAGCGAAGAACAAAACATCCCTGAATTAGTAACCCACGACCCCGCAAAAAACCCCACGGGCAGTTATCCCCAGACAACTATCAAATTACAAACAGCAATGGAGAAACTGCACAACAAATATATGGGCAAAAACGACCGATATGCAATATAGAGATGTTCCTATATATTAACTGGGTGTTGATCGTGAACCAGTATTCACAAAAATCACCCACCCAACAGAAAAATATAACATAACCGAAGTTCTGAAGAACCCCAGAGGAACATTTATCAGAAACACCTCGACCAACAGAAACCTGAGAGAAACATTATATATTTGTCTAGATTGATCCATATATTATTTGACAGTAAAATTGTAACATTTTGTGGTTGAATTGTTAGGAAATGCTCCTCCCGACAACCTTTAGCCCACTATACTAAATGTGTCAGACCAAATGGAATCGCAACATTTATGAAACGGCTGTCGCGTCCAGAATATAAAACAATTTGGGTTCTGGTCCACCATTAACTCGAAGTTCAATACTCACCCCACCAAGTTCACGTAACCAGAAACATAATCACAACGCAGATAACATGGATACCAACAACCAAGCAGGCGACACAAATAACATAATAACTACACACGCAAATCGCCCACAATATCGAAACCAAAACAAATTGCCAGCACTTCGAAAAGTAATCACGCCTAAACCCGGGGGGTAATTATTTAGCAGACGACCTACACCGCATAAGCGCACAGACATCTAATCCCAACTCGTGCATAAATAAAAGCCTTCAAAGCGTATAGCATCAGCTGTTTACATGACAACGGCAAAAGTCCCAAAAAAACTCTGGATTTCATTGAAATTCTCGAAATCGAGTCAAATTTCAGTGAAATATACGGAATTTGAAAATTTAATTTTCAGATTTGGATAGATGTTAGGGATAGATATTATCACCATTCAATTAACGCCGAATAAAGTGACGCATCACGGCTAAACAAATACATTTATCAAAGAAAATTGAGGAAAAATTGG
The DNA here is from genome assembly GCA_004367975.1 of Mesochordaeus erythrocephalus. Lineage (NCBI taxonomy): Eukaryota > Metazoa > Chordata > Appendicularia > Copelata > Oikopleuridae > Mesochordaeus > Mesochordaeus erythrocephalus. The sequence continues at coordinate 1,836 of SCLF01007011.1, forward strand.
ATCGGTATCGATCTATGGTCCACACGGGGTCCGATATAAATATTGTTTGATTAAGCCTTGTTTCTAAAGGTGCAATATCAAGATTATAAACGGGACTGTCATGCGATCGTAAAGTTATTATAAGGCTCGCATAGCCACATGCAGAAAAAAATTTAAAACTAACCAATTGGATTATTGGTTCGTTTTTATTCAGTTTTAATCTTTGGCGAAATAGGCCATTATTGTCGTTAACTAATTTATAACCTATTTCGTACTTTAATTAGACCGATTTTAGTGTCCGGCTATATATATCTCAGGACACGTATGTGTCAGTGAGCGGCTGAATATACAAAATTTGAGTATAAATCCAATAGCCAATGTTTTTCGTATAATCAGATTAATCCTTGACATCGATGAAAATGTTATGAAGAAGATTATGAAACAGGAGTGGAGCCTAAGGAAAAAAATAACTCAATAAATAAGGAAATTTAATAGTACAGTACTCGGTGTAAAATTGAGAATCGTCGCTGGTGGATTAGAGCTACCAATTTTAACGACATTCTTAATAGACTTGAATAAGATAGAGGAATCCAATTTTATGATGGGGGCGAAGATTTCATACTATTTCATATTATAAATAAGCATGATGGTTAAAGTGACCTTGGATGTTCCATTTGTCCTAGATGGCTCACAAAAATCCTAATATATTAAGTAAGACTTTTAACTAGTATTTGTCATACGTTTTATGAATGCCATAGCTCTAAGAATAATAATAAAATTTGGTGGTTCGGGACTGTTGTGTTGACTCTGATAACTCGATTATTGATTTAATTTCAAATCTGACATTTTGAACCATGTTTAACATTTTTGGAGCAAAGAGAAAACAGATAACGGAAAAACTGCGTGCACATTTTCCAGTCACACAGATTGCAAGCCAGCTATCTTGCTCTACACAAACTGTTTTTAGAATTTTCAAATTGATAATCGAAGATTCGAGAAGAAAAAAGGTCTAATTTCAAAGCTTGAAAAACAATTGCGAAAATCGCTCAAATTTCGTTCCGAAAGCCTGCCAGAGCAGTTAAAATGTTTAGAACAACTCTGCCAGAGAAAAACGTTTCAAAATATGTACGAAGATTTACCATTTTTTGAGAACAAAACGCGCTGGTATGTCACAACTTTGAGTGGCCAAAATACTTCGTAATGAAATGTGAACCAAATCGCAAGAACACCAGATAATTAACACAGCTCAAGATTGCTCAGGACGTCTATATTGGCATATTGTAGTCTTAAGTTATTCCTTGGCTAAAGAAGACTTATCCAAATGAAAATAATCTTTCCAGCAGGATGGCACACCTTGTCATACAGCGAAAAACCTCAGCACTTCAAAAACCTTCAAACCTCAGCACTTCAAAAGCCTCAGCACTTCAAAAACCTCAGCACTTCAAAAACCTTCATAGTTCAACAGTCCAAACAAACGGCACTTTTCAGGCCACTAAATATTTTGACTCCAGATGTTCGAAAAAGTAGATTTTTAACACCCTGTAGTTTGTCTTCGGAGGACACCCCTTTTCTCTGGCACTCGGTGACCTTTCATGCTCGAGAAGAGTTTATGAGTGTGGTAGAAGGTAACGAGATGGAACCAATATTATAGCCATCCCATTGGTTATTAGATGTTAGAGTATCTAACTTGGACTTAGTGATTCTACATATATATTCAGTAATTCTGAATGTTGTTGACAAGAGCATATTACACATATGTCAATATATTTTAGTGAGGCAAATTCCGTCGAAGTTTAGTAACCAAGTTAACTTTTACAAGCTGATATGTACTCTCGACATTAAAACACATGTTGTTACATTCAGAAACAATAGGGAAATGCTGAGTCATATTCCGGCTATGTGAGAGTCTCTAGTCGCTTATTAATAGAGACGAGTGAGTGTAGTATATGATTGATGCCAACTCAACTCGGTGGTAGAATCACACCATATATAGCTTGCTTTGTTTGATCCACGTTATGCAACTGATGCCACGAAATCATGCTGATATATCTACGGAACGGCTCTTAGAAATTCGGTCTTACCAGATGCTTATCTAAGTATTATTACAGTCAATAGGTTCATAGGATCGTATCTAGTCTTTCATAGATTCGAGATAAGATCACTTAGTCTTACTCAGATTTATATAGAGAATATTCAGGTTCTATTTACATACAGATTATCAATAGATAACCTGTCTTGTATTTGCAGTGTACTTCTATTACTAATAAAGAGTATAGCCAGTGAATAGTTTTTGTTGACTGAAGCGAGGCAACAGTAAGTGAAAGAGTTCCATTATCCACCAGTTGAAACCAGCTAGTGTTAGAAGGAAAACAATCAGATACAACTACAATTATATATACGCTAATACAAGGCGCACGATTATAACCGATACACACACTTTCATTTTAAAACAGATGGAACAAACAGAAGTCCGAGAAAATCCCAAACCTGATCCAAAACCCCATTAGAAGCGCTATGCGTCTGTACGCATATTATTAGGACCAAAAGATTTGAAAAATATCTCGTCGTAACCTGCATTATGAAATAATTACTGTATGAATTACTTTCGTCTGTCATTTGTACTAGAGTATTTATATTTACATATTTCTGATCTATTTCAGTAAACAGCATTGAGAAATTGTTGAATACAAATTAAAAGTCAATAAGTGCACATTCTGTGCCATAAAATGGTTAAAAGTCCAATAACCAATAGGATGGTTATAATGTTGGATGATTATAAAAATGTCACTACAATCTCAGCACACTCAAATAACTTTCATCTCGCTACTCGCTACTACACTCGTAAACTGTTCTCGACCACGAAGGGACGTGGAGTGGCGATTTTGGAAATATAAAAGTATTATACCACTTTTGATATAGAAGTTGCCTAGCAGTTTATATAATAGACTTTAAATACGAAATAATGAACTAGACGGCTTGCTTGCCTTAACTACTGATACGATTGTAATGACAAACTCTCGAAAACCCTGTGTCCAGGACGAGGCTCGAACTCGATACCTTCCCATTTCTAGTCAGACGCTCTACCGACAGCTATTATTTTCTCCTTCATATCAATGCTTGTATTAATCCATGAATTACCACTATCAATCATTTCCGGGAACTGGGTCATTTTTCACGTAGAGCCACTCACTGTATCGCCCATTCCTTCTTCGATCGCTACAGCCTGAACGCTGGGCAATCCCGCTCTAACTTCCCAACCCTCCAATCACCATATTGAGTAACCCAAGACAGTTAACCTTTCTACTTAATCCGAGTTGTGAATTCGGTACTTCAAATGTCATCGTGGCTGATTTATTTCCGCAAGGACTCTATTTTGATACGGCTGTAATGATAAACTCCCGATTCCTAGTCAGACGCTTTACCGACTGAGCTAAGCGAAATACATGTAACCTCGACAGGCTCCAGACCATTAACAGTGTCGATTTTTTCTATTATTTTCTCCTTCATATCACTACACATGCCGGGTCAACGCTCTGATCATGCCAGATGAATTATTCCTATCTAATATCGACATACAAAAGATTGCTGTTTTTTGTCATTTTGTTCTTTTAATTCATTAGCACCACAATCCGACTCAAAAACATAAAAAACAGCCAAATACTGTTTAACCAATAGATACGTCACCTGCCCATTTTGGGACAGGGCTCTACTTCTATTTTTTTCTCCATAGCCATTCATTGCATCTCTTTAAAATTTTTCATGATCCAAGATTTGTCCATTACCGACCTAATGGTATGTCTATCTTGAAAATATCTCTATTTATTCCCCATTTTCTCAGCCGTAAATTATTATTTTTAATTAGAAAAAACTTTCACTATTAAATTTTAGCGATTTATCCAATGCAACAAAAAAAAAGTTTGAAGTACTTTAAACAGTATAATACGGCAAAAAGTTTTCTCTCGCTCTATCTCCCTAAGGATCAAATTTACAACATTAGATCGCTAATGAGTTAATCTTTAATCCTGCCAAATTTCGAAATCATGCTAGTTATGGTTTTCGAGAACGACAGACGTAAAATGACAAGGTCGAATATAATTAAGGTCCTCATCCCACTTAGCCATTATAAAATACATACAAATATATATGAATACTATATTGGTAAATATATAAATGTATAATACTATTAGGGTAACCAGATGGAAATTCTCAAAAAGCTGGACTTTTTTAGACTTTACATCTGGTTACCTTAATAGTAATATGCATTTATCAATATGTTAGTAATATATATTTAATAAACAAGTGCGTTCCATCTCAGTCACTCAATAAAAGTGGTATTTTCTTTGAGAAATATTAAGCAAAGTATAGAAAGAAGCGCTTGGGAGTTCGGCACGATTAAGAACTAGCCTATTACGCTGGTAAAATATAGCGGCGTGAAAAGTTCATTAGCCTGTAGGGTACAGTTTCTGGATAACAATCTACAAAGTTAATACACAAATTGGAAGCATGACTATTTACAGTCACTATACCTTAATTTTTTTGTTGCATTGGGTAAACAGCTAAATTTAATGGTGCAAGTTTGTTTTAAGTCGGAAAATTCGTTTACGGCTGACAAAATGGCATTGAAATTTGGTCTTATGAATGGAATTATCAACTATTGCAATTACATTGTTCCTTAGTGCGTGACTTCTAGAAGACTAATCTCCAAGCTAAATACATCAGTCGAAAGCAAGAACCCTTAGCTAACTAACGCTGAAAATTTCATTAACAAATATAGATTGGTTTCCAAAGTAGTATCTACTGGTTAAATGAACTTGCTGGGTATATTCTACGGGAGCTCTGCACAGTAGACGAGGAACTGTTGGCTGGTAATAAATAATGAAAACTGAAAACGGGAAATTTTACGACTGCTTGAAACACTAATGCTAGTGAAGCATATTATATATTGTTACCTATGTATTATTATTTATTATTAAATTGGCCTGAATCGCCTGTAATAATCCAATTCTTAGAATATTGAATAAATATATAGAGCCCAGTAAAAGTCTCGTTTCATATATTCACGCTATCTTTGAACGTTCTAGCCAATCAGTAACCTCCGAAGTAAACCTGCGAGTGTCAATTTTACCAACCCTACGGTATAATATTATGTAAACCGAAGAACTAATGTTCTGTGCATTTTCGCACAAGACGCTGTATGGATGAAGGAACCTGGATGCCCATAATGTATTATGTGGGTGGGGCGGTAGTGAGAGGAGACGGATCTTACACTGCCACATAATACATTATGGCCATCCAGGTTCCTTCATCCGTATGTGAGTTAAATTTTCAATAAATTAATTAAGTTCGATTTCCGCAGTTAAACTCGAGGAATTTCATCCTAGTTCGTGTCACCCTGTTCGCTCATCAACCTAAAATAGACATGATGGTGTCCGTGACTATGAATAGGAGTTCACTAGAACGGTAGAAAAACGATAACGGACATGGCTTAGAGTTAATATTTGTTTAGTTGATCCGGACATGACACCGAAGAAGAAGAAAAAGAAGGATAAGGAGAAAGAACGATCCCAATCGGAGCCAAGACCTACGGATAGTCCTAAGAAGAAAAAGGATAAAAAAGACAAAAAGGAAAAGAAGAAGAAAAAAGACAAAGGAAAATGATAATAATTGTTCGTCGACTATACGTGCAAATATGGGGAGCGATCGAAGTGACCGGACATTCTACTAGAAAGGCTGTGGGGCCCGATACAGACGATATAGGAATACAATTTTTACATATTACTGCAGACCTTTTGATGCTGCATCTTCTGATATATGTTTGAACAGTCATACCGCCAACTGCCATTTCTGTGGCATTGACCCTGTTTTTAGCGTTTTAAGGCCTTAGAGGTGGCTGACTGTTTGATTCACCCCTACCGACCCCCACCTAAATTGGACGTGGGATTTTTTCGAACTATTTTTAGACCGGAAGTACCGCTGGAATTGACAGCTAAAAACCGGAAGTTGACTATTTTGGATCACGAATCACACTAAATTGTTGCCTAAGACGACATCTAGTGGAAAACTATCCTTAAAAAATGTCATTTTAGTTGTTTACCTCTTAAGAAAGCTGCGTCTTAGATAGTAAAACTTTAAGCAGCATTCCCGCCTAGAATTTTAATGCAGATATTTTAGAATAACTTTCGAGCACGAATTTTGACCGGAAGTGAACGCAAAAAAAACGAAAAATCCTATAATAGGGAAAATTGCGGAAAACTGGACAAATATTTCCCGTTGCTATTGATCTGACCTAACAATTTAACCGTATATAATGGTACGTAATTCTCAATATTCTTACTTATTTACCTATATCGTGCTACATATAATATTAACAACATGCGTGGGCCGAATACAGCCAGATTGGGTGCAGAGTTGGAGGGATATGAGGCGAACAAAAATTCAAGTGTTCAAAATCGGCACCGATTTGTTCGTAGGAAGACATTAATCATAAAATGTATTCAAAATTTTATCATATAAAAGATTCGCTCAAAGATTCGCCGTCAGACAAGAGCGAAAAACTAGTTTCGCCAAAATCCCAAAAATCATTTACTTCAATTGAGATCGAGCCGTCACCATCAGTAACGATTGATATTGATCTGCCCGAGGATCCAGGAAGGAGGCCGCCCCTCCCGACAAAGGATGAAATGCTCGGTGTGGAGCACAAAAAAAAAGAAAAGAAAAAGAAAAAACGAGATAGATCAAAAGAAAAAGATTCTGTTGCCGTCGCCATTGAGTCAACTGATGATGAGCACGATAAAGTTGAAGGAAAAGTTTTAACTCTAAGGGGGATATCTGGAAATGTATTTAATTTTCAAACCTATAAATATATATATGCATACTTTATATTTGTTATATATTTATATTATATAATTAATTATATATTAACTTATATATTCATATAATATACATTTACATTATTATATTATATAACATTATATATATACATATATAATAACAGGAAAATGATATGCTAGTACATTTTAATAATATATCCGTAATTTATCCTGAGGATCTGATCTGTAAAACATATGAATATACACCAGACAATATCATAAGCTGCGCACAAGTAGGTGCTGTAAAATGTCACGGTATTCAAAAAGATCAATCGTTGTGTCACTATAGCATCATCTCGTGTACGCAAAAATTCATCCATTGTCAAGGCACTACACCGCAGTATACATACTTAACTATGACCATTTATATTACTGGAGAATTCTAATTTCTGATTTGAAACTAGCATTTGGATTGGTCTCAGTCTGTCGTCCACTTATTATTATTTTTATTATTTTCTGACGAAAAAGTACCCTGTTGGCTCACGCGCACTGTTAACAAAAAATATGTTAATATCCAACTTACTCGGTATTCATTTACAGGTGTAATTTTTAGCTCAATTAATTATTGCACCTATTTTGTTGCGTGATTTTCGAGCGATTTTCGTGAGTGCCCGTTTATTGTGATTATTTTTCACCCAGCAAATAATAACAATATTATTAAACCACTTCGGTATTTCTATTAGTGTAACTATATTAGATAACAATCAGTCTGGTTATCTATTTGAGGCCAATTTGAGCAGTGATAAGAGACCCTTATCGGTAGCGATAAATATGCTGATATGTATATGATATACAAATAGAAGAATAGTATTACCAAATAATATACATAAACCAAGATATGAGAATTCAGATTTCAGAGTCTGGTCACATAACTTTAACGATGGCACAACTTTGCATTCTAGGCCACAGTAGGGGCATATTCGTTCCAAACCCAAAAATAAGGTATCCCAAAAAGCACTTTTTCCATTATTATATTTTTCTCTTACTGTAGCGCTTTGAAATCAAAAGTGTCCCAGAAAATTGCTCAAAACTTTTAGCGCGAAATTTGCTATGACCGGACCGACAATTCACCCAATTTTTTCAATGAAAAATTTCGTATTTTCAATTTTTAGGTTCACTTCCGGTAACAATTCCTGGTAGATGGGCCCAAAATTCATAAAATGATAATTAAAACTGTACAAAGTGACATCAGAAGAGCCTAAACAGAAGAAAAAGAAGAAAAAACCAAGCAAGAAACCAAACAAACCTCCAAAGATAGTGTCTCGTAAAGTTGTCATCGTTGATCCAGATGGAAATGAGCTGAACCTCGAAGATGCTCTTAAATATGGATATATCGACCAGAAAAATTACGATGAATTGAAAGACCAAGAAAATGAATATGATGAAAAATAAATTTGCAACGCAGCAATCAGCAAAACTTAAACACTCTGGTGATCTAACTCTCGATAAGTTCAAATAAACACTAATTATATTCACAAATATGGATGGTAAATATATAAAAAATTCAAAATTAGTGTGACGCCAAATTAATGGGGAATCTGAAAATTTAGTTCACGTTGAAATAATAATAATAATAATATAATAATTAACACATACAAAATTGGACCATATGTCGTACATAAGGATTTGATAATGATAAGGATCTCAGTTTTTAATACGATTAATATTTCCTAATTATAGAACACATATTTTCAAACGTATTTTCACAAGTATTATAATATATTAGTATTTATGAGGTGTTACGAGAAATAGAAAAAATGTGAATCCAAAGCCATGTTTTTTTATGATCGGTTACATTGATATTTACGAATATACCATTTACCGTGTACATACATTTATTTTAACCTCGCGGTCCCTTGGCATCAATCAACATCAGGAAATCAATGGAAAGTAAAATGCATTCTTGCATGGAGATCTGAGAAGGTAAAGGAACCAAATTTCAACCAGCTGTTTATCAAAACGAAATGGTTGATAACTAACTAAACCTTTAAATGCTACAGAGAATAAATTTGAGACTCCTTGCACCAATATCGCAACCAAATGTGCCGATATCTCCGAGGCACTAAACTGGTCTTAATAGGCCAAGCTCACCTACTGTGGGGACGCTAAAATGGTCCGATCGTATATTTTCTTCTCGATCGCCTCACCGCAAAATCAATGAATAGTTATTAATAAAATGTCTGCCATTTGAACGGTGAACATTTAGCTTTCTAATGGTATACCTTTTATTAAAAAATATGCATTGATCATCTGGTGAGACGATCGAGAAGAAAATATACGACTGGACAATTTTTTCGTCCCCACAGTATTTTGTGCCGATATAGTCGCAGGGAGTCTATATTATTCATCAATGTGTTATCTAGTAATTAATGAAATAAAACAGTGCCGGTTATTACTACCTGTGTAAAATTTTACGTTGTTAAAATAATATTAATTCCAGGATGTGGTAATTGACAGAAGACTGACATTTACCTGTTAACCCGCATGCTGAAATGTGTGAATTTAAGCACAACCTAAAAAAATTTCCGCTTTTTTCTAACGTAGATTCCGACTGGAAGTAACACCTTGTAACGGATTTTAACGAATTTTAACGAATTTTAAGGATTTTTAACGGATTTTTTACGGATTATCATGGATTTTTTACATATAATCCTCTATTGATATTTTTCTAGAAAATTAAATAAACTATATATTAAAACTTGATAAAGTGACGTCGTTAACGCCAATACAGAAAAAAAAGACTAAAAAGCCAATTAAGAAGCCGAGTAAACCACCAAAAATAGTGTCCCGGAAAGTAGTTATAGTTGATCCAGATGGAAACGAGATGAGCCTGGATGATGCTCTCAAATATGGATATACCGACCAGAAACAATTTGATGAACTAAGAAAACAAGAAAACGAATATTATGAATGATAAGTACAAATGCAGTAAAACATGGGCACTGTGGTGACCTAACTCCGATAAGTTCAAATAAACCATTCTAACCATATAACCCAAAAGGTCCACCGATGAAAGAGTCCCCCACGGTCGTTTCTCGCATTTCGCGTATTATTAGACCGATTATTAGATCGATTTTTAGACCAGAAATATCACTAGTTGTTTGGAGTAAAATAATATGTTTTTCGTGGGACTAGACTTAGTGGGAAAACGTAACACTTCAGGGTACCTAATCAGTAACTCCTTGAAGAAGTCCACTTTTTTACTATATCCTCCTAAAAACTGCTTAAACGAAAAGTAATAGTGGTTCGTTCCTTAATATATCTACAAACCACTACTGCTTTTCGTTTCAGATTTTGTCCACTCTACTGACTTTAATTACTGTATTTAAATATATATTAAAAAAGCGGGACATTTTTCCAAAGTTGGTTTCTCGATTTTTCAAAGACCCTTACTTGATGACACATCACAAAAGTGGGTTTTATAATAAATAATATATAACTAAAGATAAGTCCATTAATGATCGGATATTATAAATATTGTTTTAAAACAGTCACCCGTTTCAGTGCTAAGGGGTTAACCGTTGTAAGGACGGGAAAATAGAGCTACAGAGAAAACTTTGTTAGACCATAAAGTGCCATTTCTAGAGGATACAATCCACAAATAAACACTTTGAACCAATGAAGCCTTTGGTTACCAAGATTATAAATATGCATTGGTAGTCGTGATAGGGGGCAAACCGTCACAATGGTGATAAATATAATACCCTTTTTTGACGTATTTTACTATTTTCAGTAATTATAACTTTTTTTTACCGTACTTGATAGACAGCTCAAATTTAGTGGTCCGAGTTTTTGTTTTAAGTCGAAGAATTCACTTAACACTGGGAAAATGTCATTTAAAGTTGGTCTTATCCATGGAATTATCAAGTTCCTTAGTAGGCAACTTCTGGAAGACTAATCTCCGAGCAAGAAAGAATAAACCCCTAGCTAAGTAACGCTGGAAATTTCATTACAAAATATTGATTAGTTTTTGAGAGATGGAAACGAAGACATGCCTTCAATCTCCATAACTAGTACGTTTATTTTGTTATTCATTTAAACTCGTTTTTGCTAAGGACGTAAATGCGTTAAAATCATACCATTTAAGTATAATTTGTTCTAAAACAGCTGTTTATGTCCTTCAGATTGCATTTATAGTCGCTTTCGGTATACACTTAACCGTCACGGTATAAATTGGCAAGTTTGTGCCAGCAACGCTAAAAATGGCATTTTACGGATACTAGGACACATGC
>SCLF01007122.1:0-12912 GCA_004367975.1 Mesochordaeus erythrocephalus
AACACGTGACCTAGTTATAGCCCAAAAATGGAATTTCAAACACAAAACTTCGGTGCGTTAAGGTGAGCAAGTTGGGACCACAAAAAGTGGTTCGTTAAGGTGGTCTTGGTGCGTTAAGGCAGTGGTGCTTTAAGGTGGCCCCTTGGTTATATCCATTACCTCTTTTGATTACTTAATACATAATAACTTAACTCATACCTTTAAATTATCGTTATTGTCGGCTGCTATTGTGAGGTGTTCAAATAATTTAAAATGTCGCTAAACTTGTACCCACATGACCAATCAGGATCGGTTTGGAGGCAATCACACAACCACGACAAAAATCATATAACCAATCAGAGTTTAAAGCGCGAAGGCCGTTATTGCTAATTCTTCTTTGAAAAAGAGGACATTTTCAATAATTAAGAAAAACCGCCCGGACGCTCCGGACACGACCTAAAAAGAGGACATGTCTGGAGAAAAGAGCACGGATGGTCACCCTACATTAATCGGCACACGGCACAGATTGTTCTACCCATACGCTGCAACCTGTGCCGTTTGATACACTCTCGTGAAACTCATTATTTCAGTTCTAGATCTCTATTTTCGTACTGTTGATTACGGGTATAAGTTCTAGTTTGAATAATCAATTTTCTATACAGTACTGTATACAATACTGTTTTCGGTCAACTTAGGACATTGTTCACCTTATTGGGTATACTGACTACGGTATTATATCTACTTATGGGCTTATTTGTAATAAGCGTTTACGCAATTTATATTATTCGCAATAACTATTGACCCCTTTACTATAACTTTTATTTTTTTATCCTATATTATTTCGCTTATCTCACGCTTCCCTGAAAATTTGGTATTGATTGGGTGTCAAGCTTCCTATAACCATCGACCCCTTTATCGGAATTCATTTATTTTTGTCTCATATTGTTCGGCTCATCTCCCTCTCATAAACCTCTCATAAACCGAAACAAAAATAATACTAATTCTCGAAGATTTCTCATTCGACACAAAACAATTTTTTGTTTTTTTCAAAATGTTATTACCACTATATGCTTAAATTTTGTGCGTTCAAATTGGGTTTAACAGTACCGCTCGACGTTTTCGTAACTAAAACACCGCTGTTTTAAACTATAAAAAAACTTATTTTTTTCCTAGCTCATTTTCTCACTTCAAGTAAACGTTTTCCAATATTTTCCCCTTTTCCTTTTGTTTACCAATTTTAAAATTATAGCAATACCTAGTTACTATAAGGTAACGTGAGCAATGTTTTGTTATTGTATAATTTTTGTAAAAACTATATGATAGGAAATTAGAGTGTGATTTTGAATCATCAGGTTTTTTAATTATTTTATTACTGGACATTTTGGTTTGAATTATCTTTTGAACGAAGGTTTTGTTTAAAGATTGTATCATTACGATGATATAGATTACTAAGCCACCTTGTGCGGAATTATAAAAAGAAGTACGGCTGTGTACAAGTCTGTACAAGTTTTTATACGATGTGTACAGAGCCTTGTACGAATTTTTGTATATTCCTTTTCGTAAATTCCTTTTCTCGGTGAAGCTGCTTCCAGATTTCTGGTCAATGTGTGGCTTCTATTTCACAATGGTGTTGATTACCACAATGAGGCATGCAGAAGAGCCACCCTGGATCCAATGGACCAAGTCCATGTGGACAGGGTTTAAGAGGTGCTTCGAGCATCTATTGACTGCTGGGTTCCATAAAGATCCATTCAGTCATTGGGATTCTATTCCTGGAGCTTTTATTGCATCTTCCAGTGACAGTGTTAGCTGACTGGTTATGGTACGCCAAGGAAGGCGTTGTATTCCCCGAGGATTTGAATTCGTAGTATTCTAAAGTTACATCTCGTTATTCCTTACGTATATTTGGTAAGTTGCAAATGCGTCTTATAATTGAATTCAATTCATTGAATACAAATCATCTACTACCTTTAGACGCCTTTTTTGTCTTTTATTGTTGTTGGGGCTTAAGAAGCTTAATCACGTGTTACTACGTATTCTAGTAAAATTATCAAATTGCTTGTTACATGAGTTTTAGTTCTCTTTGTGAGAGCCACTTGAAGACTAGAGTTTATCCAATTGGAGCCGATATGGTTTTAATTGGATGTCCACCGATTGACTCTTCCAGATGTTAGTTAGGAGTAGAGAATATTGAAGCTTACTCAAAATTTAAATATCCGTTTATGACTAGTTTATGGAGTTTGTCTCAAATACTATAGACCATCTGTGTATTTGTATAAGTTGTGTCTTAATGTAAGTATGTTGTAAATAATAATATATTTTTATAATGATAAAATAGTTATTTTTGTATTAGCCTTGTAATTAGTACCTATAAATGTTTGCCTGTTGTCATATTGAGTGTCCCAGGAAATGTCGTAAATGTCCCGTGAGTTTACCATTTTACGATGTCTAATATTTTTTGAGATTGTTAGTGACATATTAGATTAAATCGTAACAATATCTGGTGTTTTACGTATATTTGTAGTGATGTTTAGATTTCAGTGAGTGCTACCCAGCTTGGTACTACCCCGCCTGGCACTTTCGAAGTGTGTTGAAATATTGGCTTAATACCTCGTAATACTACGTTAATTGCTTTCGGAAAACCGTAGTGATGGTATTTAGTAATGTCTACTTTTTACTACTTGATAGTGATCTCTAAATTTCTGTGCCGAGTGTTCCAAAACGATTATTGATCTTTAAAATTTGTGTTTTTTGGTTAATCATCTAATGGAGTTTTTGACTCAAATTTAATGGATATTATGGAAACATTATCGCGAAAGTTTTGCTGATGATTGGTGATCAAAAATTTCCTTCTATCAATCGTGCAAAAGTTTCCGTTTGCAGACTAAAATAGCGGGATGTTTGGACCGAGAATAGTGTATATTCCATTTTGTTCATTGGTTTAACTCGCATTATTAAATAGTTACTTTTCTCTGGGCGAAGGACTTGGGATGAATAAGTAGAGAATTAGACAGGCTACAGCGATACAGTCCGTCTAATTTTTCTTGGGATTAACTTAAACGAGCATTATGGAATCCTACTTCTGGATGTACACTTGCATACTACATTGGTGGCATCTTATTGAATAGATCATGGTTTCGTTATGGGAACCACCTACTCATCAGGCTAGGAATCAGCCGTGCCTCAAGTCCTTTGCTGTAATTTAAAGGGGATGTTTTGAAAAAAAAACATAATATTTATTTATTATGAACTTCTTTGATATAAGTTGAAATATTCAATGTTGAATGATATTTTTAAATTGGTAGTTTTCGTTCTCTAAGCATCCTATTTGTCGCCTATTCTTTGATGAAGCTTGCCGACTTTTCATTTTTTGCTCTTCGACTTAAAGTTGAGTGAATTACTGGAGATTTATTATAAATTTTGCGGTCTAAGTCCGCAAGCTCACTTTATTCAATGATTTGGCATACTTCGTTTGCCATTGAGGTGGTAGAACTAGCTTTGAACTTTCCGGTATTTTCGAGTCTGAAACTTGTTCATTACGTAGTTTCGTCTTTCCTTGGACTGCTCAGCCGGTTTTCAATCAACTTTTTGATAATATCTTTAGCCTCAAATTGAAAAAGTTCCGTAAACATTTCTATAGGTATGCACCCGTTTTCGCCAATGACTGAGTTGTTTTTTCGATTGCTAATTGTAGGCATAATAATGGATCTAAAGGTATATTTGCTAAATAGTATCCGAGGTAACGTCAAAAGTTCTTTAATGGAGCGCCCAGTTCTGCGATGTTATTTTTCGAAAAGGAGGTTGACAGGTGCGATTATTACTGTATTGCAATGGGCTAAAGAATACGTTATTGTCCCTGGTCTCTGCCAAGCCATATTGGCTTGGCCACAGGGCTACTTTCATCATTTCCATCAGTGCTACGATTTTTTCTGAATTCACCAACTAGTAGTTGTGAGAAGAAATCCGTTGGAACTGGTACGGATTTGAGTTTTGTCTTTACGTAGTTTCACTCGAATTTCTACAAAGCCATTTTATGAACGTTTTCGAGGACCGTTCTACCAGGAATTTCGCGTTTCTATCTCGAAGTCTCACATAGTATGGTTTCCTAATTGAGAAATTGTGTGGTGTCCTACTATATTCTGGACTGCTGATATAGCCACTTATGCTTCAGTTTTCTGTAAACGAATAAGCATTTACGATATACTGCTTACGTCTTTTGTTATGTATAATATACCTTCTCTTAAATATGGGTCTTTTTTGTCAAAATGGTTGACTGTTTTTCATGGTCTTTGTGTGTTCTCTCTTTTATTTGAACAGCCACTATCATGGATTTTAGAACGGGGTCATTAATCTAAAGATACCTTAGCGTTAGGTTTTTCCATAAGGTTTACGAGCCTAACCCGTGGTGCGTCATCACATGAGTTTTCGTTTTATAGTAAGCCTAAACGGCTCATATAATCTAAAACATTAACGTTGTTGCTACGTCTGCTGAATGTGTTATATTTATGTTTAACTCCCTCATTTGCCAGAAGGCGGAGTTTATAGTTACATCTTTGCTATGGTATGCGTTTCTTCAAAAAAATTCCAGAGCAGTACGATGGCTTTACTGACTGTTATGACGGTAATTGTTTCTATTACATTTATACCTATCAAATCTATGTGGCAAGCTGAAGGTGGGAACTTTATTATTGTGTCCTTCCGTGCACATAATATAATTCTAGGTTTATTGTCATGTAGTTGATATATGAAGTCTCATGTGGCTATATAGGACGTATCTACAACTACAACGGTGATAGGAATGCAATTTGACCTATGTAGGGTCGTATAATTAGATTATAGTGATGATTACGTGCCATTGTATCATCGTTAATTGGGTAACGCAGAATTTACTGCCTTTTAGTCTAAGGCCATAGCCTTTGCATGTCAAAAATGGGCATATATCAAAATTTCTAAAAAATTGGCAGCGGTTCAAGAGGTGTAATCGTTGATGGGTTTTGACTTTACCACTATCCTTAATGCGCTGAGAATATCTAGTGTGAGTCATTTTTATCGTTTTTCTTTATCAGAATTATTTGTAGGATGTCTTTAGGAATGATGTGTGGATCACGTGTACTTATAAGCACCCAATTTCTGAAAGGGACTTGTTTAGGAATGGCTCTGTTGTTGTTGCCTACTCACCGTTAATCTCAAACTCATGGCCGGTGTCCACTGTTGGTGTGGCAAAAATATTTTTGTACTGATCTGCTAGTTTTCTTATGTTTTCTACCAACAATGTTCCTACAAACAGTTCTTCTGATGTGTTTGTGTTATTAGACACAATAATGTTTCTTAGAAAATAGGTGCCGTCACTGGTTAATTTTATTGGGGTATTAATTATGAGTCCCATAGGTCAATGACATGCCCGATTGCTCCTCGAAAAATTGTTGTCTTTTTTGCTTCCTTCATCCCCACTATCAAACGTGATCAGGAGTCCGATGCATTATTTCTAGTATTAACCAACTGTAGACTATGTCTTCATTGTATTTGTTATAATTAATGCCATTTTTCTGCTTTCTACTGTAGGTAGATGCTTTTGTACTAAATATCGTCTCGCACAATAATTTGATGTGATTCCCGATTAAAACAAATATCCTGTCTAAAAATTGTTGCAAATCAGTTGACATACGATTTAGGGGTACGATTAACTACTTCTAAGGTCAAAAATGATAGAGGTCGCTTTGACCTTATTCGGACCAGTTTAGTGTTTGGGACTTATATAAGTTTCCGAGATGAGCACCCTTTGGTGAGTGTGCTATTGGCCTCTTGGGCAGTCAATCAACACTTCTATTTCTTTAAGGAAGCAAGCTTACAAAATATTAACACGAGGTCATTGGTTTTAATACATTTTAATCGTCGACTAATTGTCAGAGGATGAATTCCATTATCTTAACCCATATGCGCAAAAATGGACGGTATGGTGCATTTATTTATTTTGTTTTTTACCCAAACTTTGCGTCCATCATTAGATCGGTGGTATAATGGAAATTTATTTTCGGAGTTGGGAGTGACTTGGTACTTAACCAGTAGATACCACACCTGCCTCATTTGACGATCTGGGTCTCTCTTTCTCCATTTTCTCGAAAACAATTCATTGTGTCGTTTTGAATTTTTGCTGTATGAAAGATTTTTCCACAACCGATATAATGTAAATATCTATGGTGGTTTTAATACACTATTATACAGAGGGAACGTTGTACAAACTGCTACCTGTCACATTTTCTCGGCCGTAAATGTATTTTCTTAATTAAATAGAACTGACTTGAAATTTGGTTCTTTCTCTGCGAGAAAAATTAAACATCTTCTACGTTTAGTATGTGTCCCGGAAATTCCGCAATATTTGTAATGCAATTGTTAGCCTGAGGTAGCTAAAAATTCAATTTATGGGAAATGTAATTCACATACACAGCATGAAGTGATTTATCTGTAATTATCTGGCTAACCTAGTGATTCCTCTAAGCTGAAATTGTGTTTATACTTAGACCGTGCTATATGAATGGATATATGAAAACAAAACAATAAGACCTCTATTGGAACACATTTATGAAGCAATGAGTTCAGACATAGAATAAACACGGAGAGCTTAGAGAGAGATGGTACGCATCTGGAAGGCTAATCTCCAAATTAAGTTGATATGTTCAAAGACTGAACACTTAGCTACCTAACACTATAAATTTCATTAAAAAATATTAGGCGTTCTCAAGATATATACTAAAATCTTGTACCACCCGGAGAGAGCAATACACTTTTTCAGTTTTCGGCTATTATACTACTTATAGCTGCTAAAAGTCAGGTTTTTCATGGATTCGATACACAACCAGAATTCTCAGGCACAACCTTTTGAATTCAGAAAATCTAATTACGACTGAGAAAATGTCAGTTAATTGGAAAGTTCATAAATATTTCGAATCAATCTGAACTACAATTTGATCAGAATCAACCCGATCACATTGAGAAAGCTATGAATGAATGTAACTGGTTTCAATATTATTTCGCAAGCTACATTTAGTTATTTACATGTTAAAAAATATTAATAAAGTATTTCTAAATATTGGGTTTAAAGTATTTCAAAAATTTGTATTTTGCCTCGAATTCAGCATTTTTCTAACTCTAATTTTTGGGTGTTTAATCTGGATTGGCGTGCTCTTCGCAGCCGATGAGAAATATCGGAATATAGTTGAGCACTTACACTGAAAGACCCCGGGTATAGATTTGAATTGCAAACTTGCAAAAATTAAATTTTTTAAAGATAGTTTTCTACTAGAGGTCGTCTCGGGCAACAATTCAGTGTGTTTCGCGATTGAAAATAATCAACTTCCGGTCTAAAAATATTTCCAGAAAATCGTAGAGAGGTCAATTAAATATTAAACCACGTCTAAGGCCTTAAAACGCTAGAACAGGGTCTAAATCTAAATGGTACCTGAGAGATATCGTGAAGTATATCACAAATCTCTATCCTTGTTCGTTCCGAGTATTCTCGGGTGAGCGCTTATACCTCGGAGCAGGCTCTCGCTATATTATAATTTAATCTGCCCAAGTGTAGCCCTCTCCCTTGCAGGGGATGTGAAGCGACCAAGAATCCGGATTTTTCTAGTATGTTTAAAGATGACGCAAATAAGCCTTCGGTATTATCAATTTCTCAGTTCTATAATTTTTGAAGATTTTGGATTGAAAGTCGTACCGAAAGCGATTAAAATTCTGTAATTTACACCCGAAATTACCAGGGACGACTAGAGTACCATAAGCTAACCACCAACCGGAGTGTGCGACAAAAAACGAGGCAAACTGATTGACGGTTAGTGAACTTCGGTGGCAATCAATACTGGTCGTATAACCTAATACAAAGATTTATCCCTAAATGTAATAAAAGTATCCCAGTTAATCTCTTAATTTCTTTCAGTTAAGTGATATAGAACATATGTATTTTCAATCTGCCTGCCGTATTTTCCTTGTTATTATAACTGTACGTAACTATACGTGGAACAACACATATGTAATCAACTAAGCAAATGAGCACCATTTATACACATTACGAACCGATCCAAAAGCACCGTTCAAGAAGACACGCCACGAGAAGAACGACCAAAAACGAAATAAGCAGAGAAGAACCTCGCTTGTTCCTGTAGCAGCAACATAGCTAACTATATAATAAAATAATATTGAAATTGCAATTTAAAACCAATTTCAGAAATGAACTGAATAGATCGATAAAATCCAAGGCACAGTATTCTAGGGATATGAACTCTATACAATACCTGGAAGAAAGACCTGGACGCAATGAGAACAGTAACATACCAATCTGAACGCCAAACTAAATTAACACCAAACTATTCACGGATTACAAAAAGATAACCGCAAACAACTTCTCGTGGTTGATAAGTTCTGCGGAAAAGCAGATAGTATACCCATTTAACGGTTTGTGTTCCTACGTCACATTCGGAACGAGATATTACGTCACGAGCTCAACCAAGAAGTGAGACGTCACTCTTACGTCACGCGCCCCCAAAAATAAGAGACGGACGTCACTATGACGCCACGAGTTTACACAATGAGAGACTGGCTTCACTTTGGTGACGTCAGAGGTGACATCACGATACCAGCCAATGACATCACAGCACAATGTATATAAGCCACGATCCGGAAGCAGAACGAGTAGAACCTATTAGCGAATAGCGGTTCACGCAAGGCGTAACAGCAGCTATGAGGTTTTGTGTAAGTGAGATTAAGTGTACTCAGGAGGGGGATTACTGGCTATCTTAGTGATATGATTGCTGTAAGCTAAAATATATATTCATTACATATAAGTTTGGGCAAAGGGCACAGGCGTATAATACGCATGAACACGGGATACGAATGCTCGTACTTGGCAGAGGTAAGTTAGGTACGACGGTGGCTGTCGCAGTACCTTTAGCCGTCTAGCAACACGAATTCTACTGGGAATCGGGTGGGCATATCCGATCTCCCCATGCACACATAGTAACGCATGTCACCAATGCACGGGCTAAGATCTTCACATGGTTCAAATACCAATTGTTGCAATGGTATTGGGTAAATTTATCCCGCATTGGAGAAATTTGTCCCGCATTTTTGCCAAATCCATCTGGTCACCATAACGCCGATTATAGCCGCACTTAATATTTAGAAGAAATGTATGACCGTAAACACAATGTGAGAAACCGTGGCACGATATATAATAGCAAATTCGGGAAATGCCAGTATTGTGCTAATAAGCGGAGTATTACTATAAGCATAGTGGCTATAACCGGAGTCGACTGCATTATTCTAAACATTTGAAATAACTAATTATCTCAAAAAGATCATTTATAACAGGCGGTTTTGTAGAGTCGCTGCATTTTAGTTTGATCATTTCTTCACGATATAGCCGTTTCACCTGTTGGTTCATGGGTTTTTCACATCTTTCGTCATTGTGTAAGTTTTACGGCATTCAAAATCAGGGTTAGATACCACACAATCCGCTCAGTAATAATGATATACCTCACCATAATATACGAGATTTCTAGTATCATCTGTCATTTAATGGGACATTTTCCATTAATCTTCTGCCATCTTCTTCAATAAGTATTCCATGTAACTTAATGCACAAACATGCTCAACCCGAAGAGCTCGCATTTTTTGTGTTTTGTGTATTCATAAAACTTGATACGACCCTCTTTCTCTGTGTTGGTTCCAATTAATTGTGACATTTTTGGTTAAGCGGTAACACTTCGTCAACAAATGTCCGAATCCTGGAGATAGTTACTAATAAATTATTTGCTCAGATCTATAAGGGCACGAAAAGTTCGTGGCCCTTTGTCAGATAAGTTGCCGAGATATTTTCGTTTACTTATCGCCCACTTTGTCCCCTCAGGATTAATGCTATCTCTGTATCGTGCTGGCAGAGAGTCGATTTGGAAGACTATTCTAACCCCGTATTATAGAATATCGAAACTAATACGGATCATATTGTTTATGGTTTTCTTTTCCTATTTGAATCGTGTGACTGGTCAATTAATGCGCAGAGTATTTTAAACTTGTCGCATTTATATAGTACTCTGAATTCTCCTAGTTAATCATTAACTAACTAGAATAAAGAAAACCATTCATCTCTACGCTATAAGTTGGCCTATTTTACGTCGCAAGAAGGAAGATAAAACGAATGATTAACCGAGAGTGCGATTTATACAGCCAAATACAGAGAAACGGGAGTATATCTGGATTCATTGAGAGAAATACGGAAAATGGAAACGAGAAGAGCAGTTGCATTAATCTTACCAGGAAGGGATTTGAATTATTTGGGATTTTTGTATGGAACATGACATTAACTTTTGTAAACGATGTTGGAACTTGTTTAATTTTTTTATTGGCAAAATTACGAATTGACACCTACTCGATATAATCTCATTTTGTTTTCATATACCAAATCCGCACCCTTGTTACTATTTGGCGGTCAAAATGACCTTTTTTTGAAAAAAGCGTAAATTTTAACTCCTGAGGGTACGGCAGCGGTTTCGCAGTTGTGTCGAATCAAATTTTTAGTGAACAAACTTTGGGATCTTGGAGCACAGCATGAAGTAATTATTCATTATTATCTAGCTTCATTTCTTCTCAACTGATCGACCCCGAATTCCTAACCCGTTATGTAGTTATAGCAACTAGAAGTCAAGAATGAGATTTCGGGAAGTTTTCGACGCGCCATGACTCCACCTTAAATTCTTCTCAAAGGATCGACCCCGAATTCTTAGCACATGACCTAGGTATATCACAAACATGGGATTTCTAAAGTACAAATTTTCAGCACGTGACACAATCACGAATTTTTCACATGCCAGGATCCCAAAGTATGTCTGCGATACTTTTATTGGATGCCCTGGGGTCTACTTAATCTAGTATAATTTAGTTCGGTGAGCTGCCATACCCCGACAGATTCGTAACCGCAAGAAAAATGTCTATCACATACACTAAGCCCGGTTAAGCTATCAGTTCCCACTTCAAGAGGTCGGGGTGGTTTTGAAAATTTTCAAAGCCGGTACACCCCTAAGACAATCAGTATTCTCTTTGTGTCTTGACGTCTTTATAATCCACAATAATTCTTTAATAGAGCTGTTACGAAAATAAACTGAAATGATTTATAAAACACCCTATCAAAATCGTCACCCCCCCCCCACCTTTTGACGTAGGAACTGATAGCTTAACCAGCCTTAGAATTTTTTCTTGCGGTTCCGAATCTGTTATATATGGCCCCATCTAAAGACAGAACGTGATAATGACTTTGACAGTCCTGACATTTAGTCGACTTTTTAGTCGAAATTCCCGATTCGAAAAAAATTCGAATCGGGAATTACACCAAATTGTTGCTCGAGACGACCTCTAGGGGAAAAGTATCTTCTAAAAAAATTAAGTGACACTTTAAAAATTCAGTTTTTACAATTTAAGACGGTTGTGTCTTTGTTAGAAAATCATCGAGCGGTACTTCTAAACCGAATTTCCTTCCGCACTTTGTAGGATAACTTTCGACCACAAATGTTGAACAGAAGTGAACACAAAAAACGAAAATTCGGAAAACTGCGAAAAAAAACTGAATACATACTTCTGTCGATATATGCCCGATCAAAAAATTTAATCGTATATAATGGTACTTAACTCTCTATATTCATACGAAAACTTTTTTGAATATTTGGAGTTTAAATCAATTAGTGATTAGTAATCCCCTTTTTTACAAATTGTTTTCTTTTCAGGTGCTGGTCTTACGGTTTATACCCATTTTCTATATATAATAATGATAAAATGCGTGGTCGGAATATAGCCCGATTTGGTCCACAGGCCGAATAATATGAGACAAAAATAAACGAATTTTGAAAAGGGAGTCGAGAGTTATAGCGAAAACACGGCGTAGCCGGAAGACGCCACGTTTGGTATTGTGGTAGAGGGAGATGCGCGGAAGACCACGAGATAAAAAAAAATATAAATTCTGATAAAAAGGTCGTTAGGGAATAATAATAAACTGATATAGATATTATATAGATAATAAACTGTATATAGATATTGTAAATATCCACATAAGTAGATATAATACCATAGTACGTATACCTCACAAGGTCACGAATGACCTTATTTGATACAAAAAGTGTCGAATTTGAAGAGGCCAATTGCTAGCCTTAAAATTCCATGCGCGGCAATATTAGGTATACAGAAATTAGGTCCTTTGATCAGCGTGATCAATTGGCGCGTGAATAAATATACGAGTCACAGACGGAAATTCCGCATACTAGACACCTTTTCTGACACCACTGTATATAGAATATTGTCTATTCAAACTAGCCCTTATACTCGTAATCAACAACACAAAATAGAGCTCTAGAAATGTAACTAATTAGTTTCGCGTGGGTGTGAATAAATGCACCCAAGTCAGCGTAAGGGTAGAACCATTTCGTCAGCGTGACTAACGGACAGGATGACCTTGGTGCTTCCAAATATTTGCGTATGGTTAAAAGTTGACCATAATGATTAATGACCCAATAAATTTTCGAAATAATGTCAGTTCCATTAACTCTTGCCCATTTTCGGTTACCACAATTATTTACGATAACGGGGAAATGGCGTTAAATTAAATAAGTTAAAGGAGAGTTTACAGAGCGTTTCCATTTTGGTTGAGCGAATGAAAATAAATGGAATTTTATGAATATCTCTTTTCGGCACGTAAGTCGCAGGAAAACTTTTGGTCGTTTTGTCCAACAACAAAATTGAGTGGCTTCGTTCTCGAGAATGACCAATATTGATATTACTCCATTATTTCTTAACCCTCTTAGCAACCATTTGCCGACTTCGCTTGGGAAACAAAGACCATTAATTGGTTATACGAATTTAACGTTAGGAGTTGGAATATTAGTCATAATTAAA
>SCLF01007234.1:0-12910 GCA_004367975.1 Mesochordaeus erythrocephalus
GGCTCGAGAATTTCTCGAAAACCATGGATTGTATATTTTTGAAATTTTGTATGATTAAACGTGTACCCATTACCGATCTAATGGTATGTATCGTTTGAAATCCTTTGGTTTTAGTACAGTAGCGTCAAAGCTGAGCGTGTCCAAACTGAGTGTGAAAAATATAGTCGTGTACCGAATGCATTAAGAAAAACGAACTTTTACCTTCTTTCTAGTGTTGTAAAAACACGTTTGTGCAAGGTTTTTTTCCGTAGAAAGCGTTCTAGTCTAGATAAATCCGTACATACAAACTTTCCGATTAGAGAAATCACTCGGTTAGTTAGATAGTTACAGATACATCAATATCCACTAATGCGTTGATTTTAGAAGACTAATGGACATATTGAACGACTGAACCCATAGCTATCTAACGGTAAACAATGTATTAAAAATACTGATGCGTTCTCGAGATACATGCTAAAGAACTAAAATTTAATGGGGCACATTTTTTTTAAATTAATAAAATCCATTTACGGCCGTTAAAGGGGCATTCAAAGATGAAAACACTTTGTACAACGCTAGGTTTGTACGCTACAGTACAAAAGATACATACATTTAGATCTGAAATGGATAAATCTTTAACTATGCCAAATATCAAAAAATACAATGCATGGTTTCCAGAAAAATGAGTTGTTTGAGTCCTAGTAATGGTTTCTACTGGTTAACAGTAAGGGAATGGTTTAAGAAATACATCTATTGAATCGAATTATGAGGCTATTTTGCTTAATTTAACTACCATAATTAGATATCTTCAAAATTGCAATTATTAGAAAGTTAATTAACATGATGTTCCCAAACAACGTGCACGGTCATCATTCGCAAGCGTTATACAGTTTAATCTGGTTTATGGAAGTTGAGGTCTATTTTCGCGTCCGAAAGAGAACGAACCCCGGCCTTTCTCAGTTCGTGGTCCATATTTTATTTTGTATTTTTATTCGATTTTGTAATAACTTTCTTTATACTCCTTTTTGCTACTTTTTTGTGAAAGCAGTCACAATTCTATCAAGTGTGAACCTTAATAGGGATAATTCAAAAAAGCGTAGTTTAGCAGCTGCACGCGAGGCTTCAACTTTCCCCACTTACACGTAGAAGTTAACGTTTCAGCTGATTTGTTTAGACGTTTTCGTTTGATATTTGAAATGACACTTTCGTCAGAGCTTAACATGCTTCTTTGTTTGCTCTACCTGGACTATGTTGTTCGCTGATCCATAATATTAACATTTTTAATTGGTCGGTTATTTGGTATATAAAGGTTCGTCATGGGGTGTTAACCACAATCTTTTGTCGATGACGAGGGCTGAAATTGGTGAAAATTGACAAATATGACATTATTAATATTGGACCTGAATGTTGCTTTACTCGCGACAGCCGTCAACTTCAATAGAATAATTTTCTTGTTTAATGTCAGGTATTACTTCTTATATACAGTAGGAGCTGCGTTGTCGGTGCACACACTCAATAAACTTATTATTTCATTTCTAGACCTCTATTTTCGTGTTGTTGAATAGTATGAATAGACAATTTTCTATATAGTTACTAACAGTTATGCTGTTTTAGGTCAAATTAACTCATTCTTAACCTTATGGGGTATACTTACTACGGTATTATATTTACTTATGCGGCTGTTTACAATATCCGCTTACGCAATTTATTATTATTCCCTATAACCATCGACCCCTTATCAGAATTTGTGCTTTTTTATTTTATATTCTTCCGTACATCTCCCTCTTCCTCTGTTTTCTCATTTTATTCACCAATGCTTGATAGAATATTAGAACTATTCAGTTTGAAGTAATTCAATGGTTTCCCGTTTTTGCTTTCATGTGTCCCAAGCTCTTTTCTCGTATGACAATCCTCGAAAATTCGCACAATTTTGGTCCTAAATTAAATGCAGGTCTTAAAACAATTGAAGGGCTCCACTCCACGCTGAAGAGCTCCACGTTTTTAATAGTTAGTAAAGCTGTGTCTTAGGTACGAACATTTCCGCACAAAATTCTGTCGCGAATATTTCAGGAAATCCGGAGAATTATAAATTATATTTACTCTACGTCAAATTTAATTTTGACGGGTAATATTTCTAGTTAGTTGATTTTAGAAAAATTAGGTAGGGGTGTGCGTCATTATATTTTGTTTGGTGTATTTGACTTGATAGTACTGATGATAAATTTGAACCTTTTTTCTCTAATGTTTAAGCATAGATACACGGAAGTCTTGGGTCTTATCGACTTCTGAACTTCATCATTTTGCGACTATTTTTGGACCAAGAGAATCATCAACATGGATAGAGTTACCAATTATTCACCCGAAATGACCATAATCCACTAGTAATGACTACAAGCCACTGATAATGCAAGTTACTGAAATATACAAACAACTGAAGGGCACGAGCAGCTTACCACCCTCATACTCTGAGACAAAACAAGCAAAAACAGCTTGTACACAAATTTGCTAATTCTCGAGATGTATATCTCTCAGGCACCCTTTTTTAAGTATGTCTCGATCACCATTTTGGTTCTTTTTGACCACGGATACTAATCCAATTATTTCAATCTACTGAATTCTAATTATTTTGTTTCAAAAATTGCAAGGGTTTCCAATCAAGTTTACGAGAGAATACCTGGCCGTAGAACGTCTATTTTGCTCGCGGTAGGTTCATTTCCGGTCAAGATTTCTGGTCGTTAGGTGCCCTAAAATATTCGCAATAAACCCAACGTTTTCCTCCTAAAGTGTTAATTCCTATGTAGCTATTCACGATTCAAAAAAACCAACTTCCGGTTGCCATCTGTCACTTCCGGTGGTACTTCCGGTCTAAAAATAGTTACAAAAAATCCCATGTCCAATTTATGGGGAGGGCGGGTCGTTAGGGGTCAATCACACATTCAACCACATCTAGGGCCTTCAAAACGCTAAAAACAGGTTACTGAAAAAATACATGTTACTGATAAACCGGCGAACCCAACGCTTATTTTGTATTTTGCAATTATACTGGAACTATTCCGTTTTCAAATCAGGACAGTTCAAATTCATTTTCATCGTGATCTATATTATCAGGTCCCACGTGATCTAATGTTAACCCGCACGCTGCAGTTTGTGCCGCTCGGCACAAACGATAACTAATTGGACCATCTTAACTGGTACCTCTAAACCGAATTTTCTTGCGCATTTTTTGGGATAACTTTCAACCACGAATTTCGAACGGAAGTGGACGCAAAAAACAAATGCGAAAATTGCGGAAAAAAAACTAGACAAATGCTTTCCATGGACGTAACTCTCAATATTCGTTCGTAAACTTTTTGAGAAAAACAAACAAACATTTTGTGTCAAATGATAACTCTTCCAGACGCAGTGATTATTTTTGTTTCGGGGCTTATCAACTAAGCTATATATAATATTAACGAAATGCGCACGAATAATACAACGAGATTTGGTGCACATGTGGAGGAAGATGAGGCGATCAATATTAGATAAAAATAAACGAATTTGGATAAAGGGTTCGATAGTTATAGGAAACCTCAAATGTGCGTGGGTGTAATAGGCCCACGGTTGGTACACAGGAAGAGGGAGATGTACGGAAGAATATAAAATAAAAAAGCACAAATTATGATAAGGGGTCAGAATACGGAATAATAATATATTGCGTAGGCGGATCTTGCAAATAAGCCCATGAGTAGATAACATATCGTAGTAAGTATACGCCATAAGGTCAAGTATGACCTAATTTGACCGAAACAGCTTAAATGTTAGTAAATATATCGGAAATTCTATTTTCCAACTAACCCTTATACCCGTAATCAACAAAACGAAAATTGGACTCTAGAACTGGAATTATTGGTTTCACGAGAATGTGTCGCACGGCGCAACCTTCAGCGTGAGGGTAGAACCATTTCTTCAGCGTACGGGTTAACTTAGGTAGTACTGTTATTCGGACAGTCAATAACAATTGGATGTGTGAAATCTGGAAATTCCTAGACCATTTATTCTTAAATAATTCAAAATCGATAAAATTAAGATTTCGAGTGAAATCATGGCCCTAGCAGGCCTGTTTTTTCTGTCCGCTAAATTATCATCGGGCCGATAATTTGACCAATTTTTCAAGGAAAAATTTCGAATTTACTATTTTTAGTTTCACTTCCCGTCAACATTTCTGCCGCCAGGTAACCTAAAATAATCGCAATAAAATTCTAGACGAGAATGCTGATCCAGATTTTCCTATCTAATAAACAGCTGTCTTAAATTGTAAAAAACTGAATTTTTGAAAGTGTCATTTTTTGAAAGGGAGTCAATCAAACATTCATCACCTTCTTTTTGATCGATTTGATTATCCATACTCAGCCTGTTATGAAGTCTTGGCAGTAAACTAATTTCGCAGAGTATTGGGTGGCGCCATTTGACAAATACATTATTGTAATTTTATTTTTGACATAATAATATAAACCGAAAACAGTGCTTTGATGTTTTTTGGTTTTGAGAGTTAATCGACATATTTGATTTGAACACTATATACACTCATTGTTTTATGTACAGGTTATTTTTCTGTTTTCATAAATAATTTTCATGACCAATTTTGAAATTAAAAAACCAAGAGATACAGAACCAACTTTAATTTAACCCTCTTATAAACAACTGGAGAGATGTGGTTTGTCGACCACAAAAATGGCTATCTCTAATTCCAGCCTAACATTCTTTATTTTCGGAATATCACATATTGTCTTCATATTCGAATTTATATGACCGTAATTTTCGCTATTTGCAATAATATTGAACAACCAATCACCGCAGCGGTCAAAAACGAATTGGCCAATAAGCGTACTTTTGGAATTACTACTTGTTGATTACCGTGGAAAAAAAAAATAATGATAGAGACCTGAAACTAAGATGCACGAGAAAGACGAGAGCCACCCTTCTATTAACACTATAATCTTTATAACCGAGTTTCGTACAATTGTGCCGAAGCTAAGTTGTTCATGTTTGTACAATAGGGTCCCAATTTGACCATCAATTCTAACACTTGCGTGTAGATCATTTTCCATTTCTCTACTTCCCATTCCGGACAGTCTTCATAAAAAGTTGATAATGTAACTTACTGTCACTTGTCACACTGCAACAAGGAATCACTTTTTTCAGGAGTGCATAATCAGTGACTATGTTTTCAATCAGTGTTTCTTCTTGTAACACTTGGTAACACTTGGTACAGAATATCCACCGTTATTTCTTCCAAACATTTCATTTGAAGAAACTCTTTCTCTAAAATGAGTCGATTCATTGCCTCTGTGAGAAAGACCAGATTATCTTTTAACCAATTTTTGATATCAAAAAGATCGGGTTTTCCTCTTGTCTCACTTGTCTCAACATACTGTATCCTCCCAAGAGCTGATTATCTATTGAATGCAAGGCCGAGTCCAAGGATGAACCTTCATGAGTTTCTGTCCATATACTTACTATGGATCTTAATTTTCTTACTTCTTAAAGATTAATCTCCATTTCTCCCCATAAGGTATTCTGGAAACATCCTCCAATTGTTTCCATGAAAGCCAGAAGACCCCTTCAATCACTTCCGGGTTTGAAGTTATCTCTTCTTGCTTACAAATGGTCATGACAGTTTTAATAACGTCCTGATCATGTCTTAACCATGAAAATTCTGACAAAAACTATGATGGCTTCCCAGCATTTGTAGGAAGCAGCTTGCCAACTCTATTTGAGCCCTTGCAATGTATCGACGTTGTTTTTTCCAACGTCAATAGGATGGTAGTTTCTCTAAAAATCTATGACCAATTGTGGATCCATATGGCTCTTGGCTTCTGAATCACAGATTTTTCTATGCATGACCGTCTGCATATTTCCCCAACTGTTTTTTTAGTTGCCCAATCCAGTGATTCATGCTCTGCCCAACCTGCTTTTTCTCGCAAGGTTGGTTTTACCAGCCATCTAAATGCCATATCTGTCCAGCAGTTGGTCACTTTTTGAATATTCCAATTTCTCAAACCGATTAGATTATGTTGCAACACTTTTGTTCCATAAATGAAATTCAATAACGCTGCTGCTTTGCTAACGAAAGCAGCTCTTGGATATCCAATTGTTCAATAATTGACCTAATTTTTATGTCAATTTCGAATTTTTTGTCTCGCTTCCGCTCGATCTTTGTAATTACCATACTTGCACAAATCTATGTTGTTCGTAGCTTTGTGCTAGCCTTTTCCATTCTACTGTTATTTCCAAAGCCTTTCTAGGCTTATAAACTTTACCCATTTTATTGCGCATGTATGCATGTATTTTCTTCAATTGACTTAGATCAAAAAGCAACAATTATTTTTTCCTTAAAGTGAAGTCTTCCGACCATGGAATGACATCCTCTTTCCTTAGAAGGATAAGGTCAAATTGATTCAAATCTGGCATACGACATTTTATTTTTGAACATGTGATGAAGCCGCCGTAATTATAGGCGACCACCCTTTTTACCTATAAGCTGTATTCTGCGGGCCCTTTCCTATTTCTCCGCTACCAGATGTTTATCCTCAATCTTTCCCCGGCGTCCTACTGTTCATCTCCAGACGTTAATTCTGTCTCTGTTAGACATTCCGTCCCACATTTCTAGAGCGATCATTTTTTCTATATGATTTCTCCATGCAAAGATTCTAAACCAATAATTTCTGGTCTATTTATGTTGAGCCAATCTCATGGCTAACGCAGCTTGCAGGTCTCTTTTGTTGGCCCGATGAAGAGTCTTTTCCCCAAGACTCTTACATAAGGTTCTTAAGTACAGCTCTTGAGTAAGGCTCTGAAAGAGACTATTTTTGAAAGACTTTTTATTAAGACTTTTATCTGTAAGACTTTTATCTGTAAGAATTTTATCTGTAAGACTTTCAACTAAATAAGCCTTTTCCGTAAGATTTGTATCAAAACTTTTGAAGACTTTAGTAAGACTTTCGAAGACTTTTTTAATAAGACTTTTACCAACAACTTTTGTAAGACTTTTTAGCCACGCCTTTCTGCTGGAAGACTCTTACGTAAGATTCTTAGCCAAAACTCTCTAAGCAAGACTCCAGGAGTCTATTTTCGATAAGATTTTGTATTAAGTCTCTTTTTCGTAAGACTTTTTATAAAAGGTTTTTGAAGACTCTAGTAAGGCTTTGGAAGACTTTTAGTAAGGCTGTTACCAACAACTTCGGCAAGACTCTAAAAACAGATTTCAATGTTTTATTAAGCCTATTTTCCCGTACGACTTTATTAAAGGCTTTTTGAAGACTTCAGTAAGACTTTCAAAGACTTTTAGTAAGACGTTTACCAACAACTATGGTAAGACTTTTAAAACCATATGTTTGTGCCTAAGACTCTTAATTAAGACTCTTAGGCATTTATGATAAGACTGTTTATTGAGCCTCTCTTTCCGTAAGACTTTAATAAGTCTTTTCAATAAGCCTTTATTAAGAGATTTTAGCATGACATTCTCTGTAGGACTGTAGAAGACTTTAGTAAGACTTTTTGCCGTAATATGTTTTGATGATTCAAAAAACTTCATTAATAAGACTTTTGACCAATTTAGTATGGGTCTAAAGACTATTTCTGAAAAGACTTCTACGCTAGTTTTTTCAAAAAGCTTTTTTATGAATAAGACTCTTGAAGACTTTAGTAAGACTTCCTAACGACTTTAGAAAGACCTTTGTTTTTTTTAATTAAGACTATCAAGAAGATGTTTTGGTCTTTTCTTAATAAGAATTTCGACGACTTTGTTAAGTTTTCAAGTAATTGGTAAGCCAGGTTATCATACTACCAGACTTTTTTCGTAACCGTTTTTAGGGAAAATTTGTAAGATTATAATAAGGCTCTTACCCACAACTTTTGTGAGACTTGTTCTTTAATAAGACTCCAAAAAGCTTATTCTCACTAAGACTCTTAAAAGAGTCTTCTTTGTAAGATTTTGTTCCCTAAGACTCTTAACATAAGTCCCTAAAAAGACTATTTCTGGTAAGACTTCTATAAAGACGCCAGAATGTTTGCTCTTAAGAGTCTGGGTAATATGACTCCTATGAGTATTACCCAAATCCACTTTCTTTTTACGTAGGCACTGAATTTAAAAGTTAATGGATTTAACAATTAAGCCTCCTAAGTCTTAGCTTAACTGTCAATTTCCCAAACTTATCATTTTTTTTATGAATATTCGAAAACTTCAGACCTCAGTGAATATGAGGTAACGTCTTCCTTGGAAGAATGACTGGGTGATCAACATATATAAAGTTTGATCATCCATCCTTAACTTCAAAGCTTTAGCTTATAAGTCTTACGGAAAGTCCTTTAACATTTTAAACCCAATGACCGCTGGAATGCTCCTAAGATACCTTCCACCTCCTAACAAATAGCAAAGTTTGATGACAACTAATAACACTTCTTCGAGCGGTGTTCTTGGCACCATTGCGCTCTCTCTACCTTTACTAGGTAAAGGATTACTCCACGTCACCCTTTTAAATTTCCAAAAAAATTTGGAAGATTTTTTTACACCAACTTTTCTCTCCAACATACTCTCAAAAATTGTTTTACATACACAATTAGTCCTAGGTTCATTATCTTATCCCCCGAATATTCGTAATCGAGTCATTCTCAAAAGGTGATATAAGAGATTAAGTGATTTAATTCGTTGTCCCATAATTCTCTAGGAATCTGACCAACGTAATTTTGTAATGACTAATCGATAGTCCAGGTTATATAAGTAACTTGAAAGAAACGTTCTTGAATAAGGAATAATGTAGTTGGTTTGAAACCCTTAAAATACCGCTTAAAAACTTGCGATGTAGTGATAAAATGTCCAATTTGAAGAGGCCAATTACGAGCCTTTAAATTCCACGCGCGTTGATATTAGGTGTTCAGAACAAAGTTCCTTTCATTGACCGCTGATCAATTGGAACGTGATCAAATATATGAATGGTAACTAGTGGTGACTTCATTCAAAGACCCCCTCCGATCGGACAATTTGTATGACTTCACTGTAGCTCTATGGTGGATTTTATCAGCGACACGGATGTATACTGTAAAAAGCTTGGATTTAAAATACCGTTTTTCTACTCCCGTCCGAGCCGGTCGATGAATGAATTAAATTAACTCTTAACGGACAAAGTGAGAGAGGTAAATTGAAATAAACACCACCAGTAAATACATTTTGTAGGTTTATTATAATTTAGTTTATTAGTCTATCGCAATTGTAATACAATTATGATACAGTATTGTATATTACCAATGCATATTATACGCTATACTTCACACGTCATAGTTTATTATCATTGTGTTATTTATGCTTTACAAATAGTACTTGCAAGGAGTGTTAGAATAAGGCGATAAATTAGAAAATTGAAAAAAGTTATTCTAAACCAAGGCCTATATACCCCCATAAACCCCAAATAGGCCAGGACTAACATGACTGACATGCCCCTATATAATTTTCTAAAACAAAAAAAACATTGTCAATACAAGAGCCTATTAGCATGCATAGAGTGTACAGAAACAGACTGCCCCGATATTGGATAAATAACATATCAGTGTTACATATAACTCAAATTGAACTGGGGTGTCCATCATGTGTGTATAAATTTGTATAGTCTGGTAAGACATTTATAAGACTTTCCTATTGCCAAATCCTATTATTACCAGACCATACTAAATTGTGTGCTACTAGACATACGAGATGGGATATACATTCGTTATGGAAAAAATCTCTGATTGGGAGGCATTAAATTCCACGCGGGTTGATATTAGGCGTACGGAGTTTAGGTCTTTTCATTGATCGCGTGATCAATTGGCGCGTGATAAAATATACGGAGCATCATCTAATAGTACCTGTATTCAAGAACTTGGGATCAATTAACGAATTAGACATACGATAATAGAACGTTAAAATTGGCTGTCGTATATTTCTTACTCGAGCCCTCTCACCTGAAAATCCATAAATAGTTTTTAATGAAATGTGAACGTTTAGCTTTCTAATGGTAAACCTTTGATTCAAAAATATTCATTGATTTTCAGTTGAGAGGGCTCGTGGTAGAAATAAACGACGTTATGGCAAAAGTGTCTAGTTGTAGGCGGAATTTCCGTCTGTTTAATTCGTTAATGATCACCCAAATGGTCGAATACAGGTACCTTAGGAAATGCTACGTATATGGACGACAAAAAAATATACGACTGCCAATTTTAACGTTCTCATTGTAAATTATATTTATATATTAATTAAATAATAATGTAATTAAAAATACACACATTTAGGCATGAACCAATGATGAATGACATGGATTTGTTGCCACGTATCCCAGATGTTAATAGCGGTCCAATGCACATCTCTTCACAGCTATTTCAACAGCATTTTGGCTCCGTTTCGCAGTCTCCGCTTCATTCGTATATTCCTCCGGTTATGTCCCGAATTCAACAACAACCCACCTCTTCAGTGGAGCCAACATACAAAGGCATGTTGCGTGAAGACTTCCACGCTCACGTCCGCACAAGGCTGGAGAAAGTGGCCCAATCTGCGTTAAATCGGACAGATGGCGAACGGGAATACCAGAATACAGAAATTTTGATTAAAAATAGACTAAGGTAATTGTCCAGTCCAACACGTCTGTCAAAAGCGGCCCCTATACCCTGGCGCAACTGATCGGTTAACGAGACTTAGTAAGTCTGATAGAGTTTTTCCTTGCTGTTCAGAATATGTTCTCAAACTATCCGCAATTATACGGCGTCGTACAGTTAACTCCCTCTAATGATATAACGTGAAAAAGACCTTTTTAATAAAACGTCAATTTTAACTCATGGGTGCATGGCAGCTCATCGAACTACATGGTAGCATGGTGCATGGTACATGGTGCATGGCAGCTCATCGAAAACATACTGCGATTATTTCTTTTAAAGCTGTGGACCTCGAAAGTCACATTGTTGAAATGGACACATTTAGTCTTGTATTTAGGTTTTTATGCAGTTGTTTCGAGTCGATTCTTTAGTGAACATACTTTGGGATCTGCCATGTGTTCTAAATCATAACAAAATAGAAAAGTGGAAAAGCCGTGATTTTGTCACTTTTTGAAAATTTGTACTTCCATTTTTGGCTGGGGTCTTGGCGCGAATTCATCTTTTCCGAATTCACATTTTTGACTTCTTACCAAATCTATCAAATACCCTTAAAATTTGATGTTATATGGTTTGACTCCACGATCAAAGTGTTACAATTGTACCGTGAGCAATAAATAATTTTGTACGGTGACGGTTAAATAAAAAGGCTGCCTGAGATATATGATATATACTTTATGGTTTACTAATATTGTATTATTTATGCGGTAAAAATTATACCCGTAGTGCAAGTCCTAGTATTTAGGTTCAGTTTCCCGCATTTAGACCCGACCTCAGGTAGACTAATTTGATGCTTCTGCATAAAATTATTTTACTTGATGAGTATATTTGCAGTTACTTCTCTCCCTTTGTCCGCCTCAAAGACTTCATAGGGCGCGTGGATTAAATTCGAAAACGCCATTCAAACTTTTCCGAAAAATAATATATTTAACCATACTAGTCCCAAGTTACTTAAGACCTGACGTCAACTTGGATAAATTTACACAGGTCGACCAATCTCGAATGAAGTAATTTATAGGAAGCGGTAAAGAAAATATCATCTCCAAGGCAATTAAGCGTCCCAATTTACCACTGACTCCGTATTGAACATTTTAAAGCCCTTATAAGAACAATTTCAAACCGGAAGTAATAAAAAATCGAGTAGCAAATGAACCTAAGAATGCAGAATCGGAAAATTTCCGTCGAAAACTTGGAGGATGTCGGCCAGGGCATAGTTAAACCGACAAGGATAATAAATCCGTTATCTTATAGAAGTGCTCGCACGGAAGTTTTATTTAATCAGTAGAGACCACTTTTCGCTTTGTCAGTGGATACCACACCTTGCAAGTGAGCAGCTGGGCCAATACTAGAAATACCTATTTATGTATAGTGTGCCCACTGAATGCACGCTTTTGTTCCGCATCAGTGTCTGTAAAGGTAAACCCCTTTATAATCTTGTATAATGTCTTGTCTCTATTGATATCCCTTTTCTAATGTATTCTTCTCCTTATATACTAATCACCTGAGGAGTCTAACCGACGTCGTCGCGGGGAGAGAATTATTTTATTCGTGGTGGGGAGAGCATTAGTTATTCCCAGCCATCGGTTAGTCAGAGGGCCTGGGCCACTGCATCCTCCCCCTCCACAAAGAGAAGAAGAACGTACTTCCAAAATATTATAAATGAGCCGTTACAAAAATGGTTGCAGATATAATTTGCAGAATAAGTTTCATAGTCTATAGGAGACGTGGTCGATCATCTGACCTATTTATGTTTGTTACCGCCTTTATTTAACTAATATTTTACTTTAATGTTTGTTTTTAATTTTTTTTTAAACTAACGTTTGTTTCTATATTGTTAGCCGCCTATATTATAGTAACTTGTGTGGAATGGCCTGATCGTCCATTAAACGCCTCTGCAACTACCAGCAAATGGTTGTTTACCATGAGCATTAGGGAACATAACCTCCAAATGGCATGCAATATATTTGGGGCAGCTGCAGATTACCCAAAATTCACCAGATTGCTTTATAGACCAAACTTCTTAAACACAGATTACATATAGTTGGTTATATATCAGTCCAACCTTGCTAAGTCGAACACAGTTGATTATAACAAATCAGCAAAAATAGTTTACAAAGCTGTCTTCACATCTCTCTGATCCAGAAACCCATGATTGGATTACATTCAATCAGAAAATAGCCTGCATTTTAAAAGGTAAAATAAACAATTTTGGGACTTATAATGACTTAAATTTTAGAGAAAGAGTCTTAAAAAGAATGCTGACAATCTGGTTTGG
>SCLF01007345.1:0-12909 GCA_004367975.1 Mesochordaeus erythrocephalus
AATATGTAAAAATTATTTTCGTATCTTGTCTGTATCGGGCTCCACAGCCTGTCTAAAAAAGCTCGGGCCCGTTCGAAACGGCCCGTGCTCTAGATGTCTCTCAGGTAACCAATTTCTGCCACCGGCCCTGTTTTTAGGGTTTTCAAGGCCATATAAGTGGTTGAATGTTTGATTGGCCATAGTTTAACCGACAAAAAATAAGCCCGTTAGCACGAAGCTCTAGCTCCGAGATTTGATTTACTCGTTTACGAATTACATGAGAATTGTAATTTCTCTGCTACGAATTTCTGGCTTTAATATTTACTTAATATTGAGACTCCACTTTATTTTTCTCGAGCTTGGATTAGTGAAAGATTGAAACGAAGGATGCTGGAAAATTAGGGTTGGTTCCGAAACAACCAGAATTAGATGGACCTTATTAATTATTCCCACCATAAACAGTGGGGATGTTTATCAATTTAGGACACACTGGGAGATTAATTTTACTGGAAAGAATTTAAAATCAGAACTAAAACATAAGAAGAGCTGATCAATCATCAATATCCACAACATTTCATAAATTACGAAAAACACTACAATTTAGTGTACAAATAAGTAAGAAACCATTATCCGGGCACAAGTGTCCAATATGTAATTCTACACACCTGAAATTGTATAATTCTATTGCTAATAAAAGGAACATACAATATGTTGGCAAAAATTTCAAAATATGGCATATATGGAACCAAACATTTGTCAAGCTACTTCCAGAAAGACCAAAATTTGGATGTTTACAAATGATCAGAATCAACCTGAGCTAGGATTTGATCCTAATCAAACCTATGAAATTGTAGAAACCACGCATAACGATGACTGGTGTAAATATTATTGCCTTAATTCAAAGACCGAATAAAAGTCATGTATATCTGGATTATCATGCCGAAACCCAACGAACTCGGAACAAACTCAGGAACGACAGAAGCAGTAAAAATGAAATCATCTATAGAAAAGAAGACATGGCTGGTTGAGCATAGTCACAGGTCAGTTATCGTAGTGTACTCCGTAACGATCCAATGTGGCGAAATGCAGTAACGATTTAAACATATATAGACTTCAAGAAGTTGCATCTATAATTAAATGGGATAAGTGAAATTAAGTTAAAAATAATGCAAGGCATAGATACTTACACTATTAATGAGCACGAAGAATTGTACTCTCAGATTCTAGGAAGCTTTCATTCATCTTCGATTGATATAGGTCCAATTTCGGAAAATCCCCGATTTCAATTTTGCAGCTCGTTACATCCTTGGTACCGGTGGCAACCAATTCAAACATAGAACTACAATCATCTACACAGAAAGTACTATCAATATTATTTAACTAACGCTATTCCACACCTTGTATATACCAGTAAACAAATACCAAACGATGGCGGTCAAGATCGACCATGGAACGACTAGCAGCACTCTTGGTACGGTTCAACTATTAATCGTCCCACACGACCTAAACACCATGAAGGACTGCAGTACAGCCAGCTGGTTAAATTCTACGTACTACAAAACTTGCATGTGAGACGTAGTTGGGAACATGTAATATAGATATAACTGCCGTCATCTTACGACAAGTCGAAACAACCGATCGAAAGTACGCATGAACAAAACCACAGTGTCGAGGAGGATATAATCAAAGATCCAAAAGTAACGATAAAAAGGTCAAGATGAATGAACAACTTACAAACGCCGAAAGGGGAGGCCTGATCGTCTTTAATAACGTCATCTAGCATAACAACTGTTCTTTAGGTACGATCATCTAATATTCATAATTATTTTGCCCAGAACTATAATGAAACGCGTCGCCTTCATATTGCACCAACTCCGGTAGTTTAACAGTCCGATTCGAAACTGAACAAAACTAGAAATCGCTTATACAGACCAAGGTCAAATCAGTCACCACTATTTGGCACATCCTAATCTTAACGACCACAATACGCGACTGGTTATTATATGTTGAAATTGAGTTTGAATATTACACGTCAAAAACAACACGAAAGACCCGGAGAATATTTATTTCTAACATTCTCACTAACTTGCAAACCTACTTGCAAACCTACTTGCAAACGCCGCAGTTGATTTATCGTGTTAGCGACAGAAAAGGAATAAACAGCCGAACAAATCAAGCAATAACGCTTTGCGTAGGTATTAATGAAAAAATGCTAATCAAACTAAGGGAAGAATCAGGTCGCCGGATCAAGCCGTTAACAACACATACGATTGAATAAAGAAATTACTAAGTAAGAAACCAGTTGTATGCCGAAAATAAACTTATGGTTATAAAGCGAATTTCTACGCGTGACCGATATCGAACGAGCGACTCGGGTCAACAGCACAACCTATAGTATGTCTCCAATAAATGTCAATATCTACTGCCTACAACATAACTCTTAAAAATATCATGATAATCAATAATTCATCATATAGCTGGACAAATTCATGATAATAATAAATTCCGGATGATATTAATTTTGTATTGTTCTCGGACGTTAAAACAAGCTACAATGTAGGCGTAGTTCTTCTTGGCGCACCAGAAACATAAAATTTTGTAATTTTCACCCAACATGGCCAGAATTTACTCAATGGATGATATCCTCCATTCGACATAACTTAATTGTTGCACGTACGAGTTAAGTCGGTCTTTACCCATTTTTTAGATCACCGGTCCTCTCTCGGTGAGGCGGCACTAACGGCTATTGTTATATCATACCATTAGAAAATGCTATGCGAAGGTGCTGTTTGACTTATTGCCTTAAAAATCAACCAAGTGCGCTAAACATCTGAAACCCAGATCATAAAATGTCATTAAATGTGGAATATTTTAATAATAAGAGAAACACTGAGAAATTGTTTTATACGGCTGAAAATTGTGGCCATTTTTGTGCTCAAAAACCACGCCGGGGCAGATTTTTACAAGAGGGTTCACTATACCTTACGCCTACTCCTAATACGTCAGCTAGAGAATATCATCCCTGTCCCCCGTTGTCGTCTTCGTCATGAATACCGGCTAGTGTTACAATAACATACGCGTCCACTCGTCGTCGTGATATTAAACAAGCCAAGCTCTCGTTTCCATGTCTTCGTGCATTTACGAGTGATAGATTGACTATATACGTAGAACCAACACTAAAAATGGAAAGACTAACAATTAAAAAGACATTGAGCCAAACATAACGCTCACTGTATCGTACCAAACCAAATGCTATTGGCTTAAATTGAATGAAAATGATTAAATTAATATAATTTAGCCCTCTTGTACAAAATGAGCGAGAACTCTTTCTGAATACTGCCATTCTGCGGCAATGACTTCATGCTCGCGAAGATTTTACAGCATTCTGTCAAACAACTTTCTAACAATTGGGGCTAATTTTGGGCTTTTATTCATGTAAATATATGTATCCTTGTCCGATGGACATTACATATACATATCATGTAATACAATATAGTGTTTATTAGGCTTGTAACGTCATGGGAAATCACTCTCGAATCCATGCAAAATTTCATTTACAGTGAAATATTTTAATAGGAAGAGACAATTTATGAAGATGTATCACATCACTACAATTACTGATTGATATTTTTTACAATCAGGTAAAGTTCTGACTTCCTGGGCACTAGCGTCAATAATTGTGACCACTTTTGCGTCACGTCGTGGCAGTTTTTTACAATTTTCCGAAAGCAACACTAGAAGTTCTTGATCAACCATAATTCTCTAGATATAAGCTATAAATTCACAGTATGATTGTTATATAATTCACACTAAATATTTTAGGTCTTTAACCGTCACGCACCGAGCAGGCACATACGTGCCTATTTGGCATACAAATGCGATTTTCAAGCACTAAACCGTATTCTGGGCCCGATGTTCCCCACAGTCGGAGGTCAAAATTCTGCCTTAATATGTAAGAAATCTAAACTTCGCAAGCAGCTTGATTTTGAATAAAATCTATTGGAAACTGTATGATTGCAACGTATATTCATCATCGGCGGTTTTGAAAAAAAATATTAGAATTCTGGAGATTGAAATAATGGGATTAATCTCCGTGGTCAAAAAGAACCAACATGGTACCTGAGATATATTTAAAAAAGGGTGCCTGAGAGATATCACCCGGTTTTACGCACACTAGTTAAGTTGACACTTTTTACCAACGCATTTGCTACACTTTATAATATATTTCATCCCTTTCTTGACAATCTTCCTATACCTAGTCAGGATGATCGATGTTGTCGAATATATAATTATCGGAGTTGCAACTTTTTCTTGAAAAGAGCAAAAAGAGCATAGCAGTGGGGGAACAGTTTGTTTCAAAATTAACTCCCAAATATGGACTGGCGTAGTGTTACAAAAGCAATATTACTTAGTACTTGCATTCAATCAGCAATA
Organism: Mesochordaeus erythrocephalus; assembly: GCA_004367975.1. Taxonomy (NCBI): domain Eukaryota; kingdom Metazoa; phylum Chordata; class Appendicularia; order Copelata; family Oikopleuridae; genus Mesochordaeus; species Mesochordaeus erythrocephalus. The sequence goes on from SCLF01007345.1 coordinate 4,414, forward strand.
GATACAAGTACGCTCATGTCGCAAAAAGTGTCTAGTCATTAAACGAAGAGAATGTCCAGGCTTCGTATTACACTCCAATCGAATAGCTTTTATGGTCAATGAAATATTTCGCTTGGACATGAGAAGATTTGCTAATAGCATTCGTCAAAAATATCCAGGGAAAATGCATTATATTGTTAGATAATGCTCCAAGCCATATTGTCAATGAAAGGTCAAATTTAGAAGTACTGTTCCTTCCGCCTTTTGTAATTTTTGCCAAAACCTGGAATCATATGGAAGCAAAAATTTGACCAGCTGCTTTCAGAAAAGCCAAAACTGAAAAGTTCAGAAATGTTCCGAATCAATCTGAACTACAATTTGACCGGAACCAATCCGATGAAATTGAAAAAGTTATGAATGAAGATAATTGGTTTTAATATTATTTCACAAGCTACATTTAGTTATTTACATGTTAAAAAATATTAATAAAGTATTTCTAATACACCATTCTAAACGTTAACGCACCACATCGAGGTGCTAAAAAGCGGTGCGTTAATGTTTAATCTGGTACGGTACTGTTTAATTTGGCGACAAATGAAAACTTTGATTTTACATGCATATTTTTTGGTGTAGAGGTGGAAGGAGATTAGGCGCAAAAGATGAGATAAAAATAAACTAATTCTGATAAAGGGTTCGATAGTTATAGCGGTGCGTTTAGACAAAAGACGAAAAAGTTTTTTGTGACACTTTTTGTGACACGAGTGTAGTAATATTATTCGCAACACTGAACAGGTATCAGAACACCAAGCAACAAATTTGCTGATGATATCGTTATGAGAAGAATATAGCCCGGCCCAATATGTTCCCTTTCGTGGTTATCCAAATATATCTGCAAACTATCGTGTTAGGCTCTGTAACTACAATGGCGGGTGTAAATTTAGCGCTCAAATGTTAACTTCGTACGCAGACGGGGCTTCTGGCTGGCTATATCCTTCTATAAACGACTCTCGATAAAAGTAAAAGTGGTTCATTCCTTTTGGTAGTAAAATATTATTGAGAATTGGCCGCACCATTAGTGAGTAACCATTTGATTTATTTAAACACAGGACTAAAGTGATAAAAAAGGTTTGTACCTATCTTGGGCATAATGGATTTAGCAGAATATTTTAATCTTATTAGAATCAGTGTTTTGGACTCAAACTACTTTTGTGGCAAAATAGAAAGAGATATTTTGAAAATAAAAATAGGATTAGATCGACAATGGCATAGTCTTTATTCGTGCAAAATTTGAGAGAAATGCAATGTATGCTTTTGCAGAAAATCGCAAACCAAAATGACGAGGTCCACTCGTGGATAATGTAGGTCACAGATTTAAAAAATTTCTTTCGCCCGAATTTCGCAACTCTATTTAGCTGTATAATTGTAAATGTATATTATCATGTTTATCAAAGTCATTTATATTTCACTTTCCTTATAATGTTGCTATAAAATTTAAAAATGGCTACACTATAGTGTATGAATGACTTTGATATACATTCTAATATAAATTTACTATTATACAGATAAATAGAGTTGCGAAATTCGGCTCGATTTTTTAAATCAAACAATCCGCTCGCTCCATCTCTATATGAGTAATATATTTCTATGGATTGACCTACATTATCCACGAGTGGACCTCGTCATTTTCGTTTGCAATTTTCTGCAAACGCATACATTGCATTTCTCTTAAATTTTGCACCAATAAAGACTGCCATTGTCAATCTAATGATATTTTTCTAATGATTATTTTCAAAATATCTTTGGATTTTCCACCATAGTAGTTTTAGTCCAAAAACATTCTAATGGGATTCAAATATTCTGCTAAATCAATTAAACATGTGAAATAATATGCCCAAGATACGTAGAAATCTTTTTTTATCACCTTAGTCCTGTGTTTAAATAAATCAAATGGTTACTCACTAATGACGTGGTAATATTTTGAGAGGCCAATTCTCAATAATATTTTACTACCAAAAGGAATGAACCACTTTTAGTTTTATCGGAAGCCATTTGTAGAAGGATATTCCTACTTAAATCTGTTGGATGTAACCGCTTATTTACAACGTATATACTGTGTAAGTCTCAATTCGTGGTTTTGGCTCCCTTCATACACCCATCTGGTAATACTGCCATTAACGTTTAACAACACTCAAAATTTCGTATTAGATCGTTTTGGAGTACTACCATCGCTAATTTGTTCTGGGGTCATTTCGGTTAGTTAGGGATTAAGTAACACTATATCTTCTTAGCTAATATAGTCAACGTTTTGAGTCATGTCAATTGAATTACAGTCCATTCTCATAAATCGGGACACAAAGGGGTGTGGAAAATTGTCCCAATTTATGCATTTTGTCCCGATTGGTGCATATTTCTCCAGAAAATAGACCAAATTTTTGTCCAAATTTCGGCACCTTCGAATTTTCCAACATATCGTGGGCCATGGCATCAACATTATCACCCGATTGGGACAAAAGTCCCGGTTCTAAGCTCACGAACATTTCAGCTATTTTCTAACATCTTCGAATTTAACCTGTGGTTCAAGTACCCTGTTCCTTTGCGATTTTTTCTACCGATTTTCGATGTTCTTTTTTCAAATTTTTCGAATTATTCTTTTCCAACTCTTCGATTCCAAAGCAAAGAAAAATACGAAGCAACTTGCGGACGTGAACATTTTGTTGACTCCCAGTATACAACTATTTTATTTCTCTCATCTAGGGTAAGATGCTTAAGATGCAAGATTAGAAACATATTTTCAAAGTTCTCCAAAATTTTCCCGATTTGTCCATTTTTCCAAAAATTCAAAATGGGAAAATTTGTCCCGATTTGTTCGTTTTGTCCCTATTTAGAGTGTCCCGATTTATGAGAAGGGACTGTATTTGGTTGGAATGAAGATACTCTTAATGATATGCGTTGATTGGATAATGGGTATTATTTAATTTCCGCAACGTTATCGCGCCTTAACGCATAGGTAAAGCTGGACTAACACCTAATTGGGGATAATTCGAGCGAATAATTGCCTAAATCTATAGATTAGATCGATATAATTTCAATATTAATTCAGTACTTGCGATTATCCAGTCAACGCCCAGCATTAAGAGTACTTTAATTCCAACCGAATAATACAATTGAAATAACTCAAGACCTTGGTTACATTGGCTAAGATGATACCAACTTTCTCGGTCTTTCTTTGGTCTGCTCATGGAAAAACCGTTCTCTTCCGAATATTTTGTGATTGATTCTTCTGGAAAACAATTCGTATAGGTAAACCGTTCCTGCATTTCCAAGAAACCGAGATGCACATAATGTTGATAAAGTAACTCGAGACCATAAAAAAGGAACAAATGATCAGTCCCGTTGGGTAGTTATTCTCTGGCTCATATGACACCGGCTGCTGATGGAGGTCCATTACGCAGAACTATATTTGAATTTGTAACAATAAGCTCGACCAGAATTTCCAAATATTGGTACAATATGGCCGAATGTTTGGAACATATTCAGTTAACGACAGACAGTCTTTGAACGCGTTTGAACCCGCATTGATAGTTTTCTGTATCGCATTGGGGAGTATATATAAAAATGCAGTGTTATAGAGCACTTTCTTAACTCGCCGATGTATGGGTCTCTATAGGCATCCATAAAGCTATCTGAATGACAGCACTGAATAGAAACGTATTCTGTTTATTTTAGTGTCCATTATCTGAAATAATTATGAGTTGACTTTTTCGAAAGGCAAAACTAATAATTGTTTCAACGAATAACGTTGCCCAGCGATCAGCGAAGCCGATTGTAGCTGGGGTGAATTTTACGTGTGAAATATCTAGCTTGCCATGATACCAACCTAGTTAGCAAGCAAATAATAACGCCGCAACTTTTCCGTAGAAACTTATGTTTGGTTGAATTACAGTAGGTGGCCATTCACATTGCCGCCACCGACAAGGCCATCCACGTCGTTGACCATATTCATTTGGAAACCCCTCTAATATCCTTCTTGTCACTCAGCATCAGTCTCGGTATATCCGTGACTACTACCTTGGCGTGGTTAGTCACCACCATTACGGCCACCTAGCGTAAATTGATATGGTGGTGAGCTACAATTCGTCCACGTTTAAACATTTGTTAGCTTTACGAACATTTTAATGAGACTTTCAATAGACGTACATTGCAAATAACTCGTAATTTATAGACTGGTAAACTTTTTTGGGATATATATACATTTGGACCTGGAGTGAACCTACGATTTCCAAAGAAGGCATTAAAATTAGTTAAAATGATCGATTGAATATCACTGTACTGCGCGAATACGGACGATAAACGACCCGTAATATCTACTCATTAGAATCACACATAACTCTGGCTAATGATCTTCTCAATGCCAGACAAATGAATTTCCTAATACATGGAACACACGCGCGTCAGAGGACCCATGCAAAGGACATCGGACTCATCTAACTGAGTATCATACAATAACGATGCAGCGATTTCTAGAAATTGATGGCCGTCTTAGCCTGTAATTGACCATTTTAGTCCAACCCAGGAGCCATCACAAACACATCGTAATCGATCGAATACTTTTACGGGAAATATCGATTTAGTGATAAAGCCTTGACAATAACTTGGAACTAACCATCCATTTAGACGTTCCTTTCCCACAAATAGAAAGGCTTAGGCTATGGAACTTATACCAATGCGTGCGAGAGTTTTATTCTAAATCTTTGAATAAAAATTGAATAAACGCATCGATATGTGCACAAACGCTGACATCTTTTTTCTGGGCAATGATAGGCTACACTGTGGAGAAGAACGATTATTGACATATAATTGACAGAGACCGTCGCCAGACTGTAGGCGTTCAAGAATGGACACGATCCCAACTAGAACGCCAGAAACTTCCTTTCGGGGGATATAGAAGCGCATGGACATACTGAGACTGACTCTTAGCTGACAGTAAAGAATAGAGGTCTAAATCGACGAGGCTTAGATAGTTCCGAAGCCATCGAAAGCACAGTATACCCAATCTAGGGTATCTCACTAGTAGATAGTACTACTCCACAACGCTCTGATCTACCCATCGATCAAGTAAATGACATCATAATATGTACGACTCCTCTTGTCAACTATTCAGAGGTAAGATTCAGGGTAAGGTTACGAGATTAAAACCTGATTCACTTCAATATGACGTCGCTTATACTACTGCGGACTAGGATTTCTTCTGACGAAAAATGATTGGTAATATATATAGAAGACAAGTGAATTGGAAAGAATTTGGATGTCAACTTCACCAGAATTTATTATCCTAGCGAAACGACAAATTCCGTATCTGACAAATTGGGTGATGATGCCAACGTCCACAGAACCGTAACGGTTCTTTATAAATGCGCGCAATTAGAATCTACGCACGAAATATTAACATAATTTTGCTCCAATTTAACAAAGCGTTTATTTTGACATTTAGAAAAGATCGCGCCATTAAATTTTGACGTTTTTTGAGGTTTCGAATTCAGAACCTGAGTATGAATTCGACATTTGAAGTGTCTAATTAACAACTGTAGTATGACTTCGACATTTAAAATGTCGAATTAACATTTGGAGTATTGATCCGACATTTAAAGCGTCGAATTAACAACCAAAGTTCTAATTCGACATTTGAGTTTTGAATTAACAAGCAAAATATGAACAAAAGTAGTATGAATTCGACACTTGCAGAGAATTTGCAAAAAAATTCCAATATGTTCCAACAATGTTTTGAATATAAATTGTTAAACCGGAGCGGTGGAGCTTGACTACAGTTTAGTCAAAAAAGCAGTTGTCCGTTATCTCCTCATCACCCTTGTCAAAAGTGCCCCCGGGGTCTCCGAGGAATCTTATAGCTTAACCAGCCTCACTGAGTCTTAGAGAGTTTTTTCTTGCGGTGCCGAATCTGCTCTCAGAATATCCAAATCAAACGGCGTCGTACTAAACCTCTAAAGACATGTCGTGAAAGAGACCTTTTTTGAAAAAAAAAAATGGTAATGTTAGCTGGTGGGGGCATGGCAGCTCATCGGAAAAAATTATACTAGATTAAGTAGACCCCAGGGCATTCAATAAAATTATCTAAAATATGCTCCGATTATTTGGTTTAAAGCTATCCAAAATAGAATTTAACCGTCCTGAATTTTAGTTTTACGTAGTTGTTTTGCGGCGAATTAACAGTGCACATACCTTGGGATTTAGGCATGATTTCTAAATCATAACAAAATAGAAAATGAAAAAACTCGTGATTTTTGTCACTTGTAGAGAATTTGTACTTTAGAAATCCCATGTTTGTGCTATAACTAGGTCACGTGTTAAGAATTCGTAGTCAGTCCTTTGAGAAGAACTGAAGTTGGAGTCATGGCGCCTCGAATAAGCCACCTTCGAGCCAACAGGAGATACTTCCCGAAATCATATTTTCGATTTAAAATTGCCATCAAATTTCACAATATTTTAAGATGTCCGATTTTAAGATGTCCGATTTTAAGATGTCCGACGCGCACGGGTGCCAGCTACATTTCTTCGCAAGGGATCCACTAGAAGTCAAAAATGTGATCTCGAGGACCCCAAATTATTAACACGTGAGCAAGTTACAACCCAAAAATGGGATTTCTAAAATACAAATTTTCAACAAGTCACCAAAATCACGAGTTTCTCACTTTTCTATTTTGTTATGATTTAGAAAAATTCCACGATGTTAAAGTATGTTCACTAAAAATTGGACGCGAAACAAGTGCGTAAAACTAAAGTTCAGGACCGTTAAACTCAATTTGGTCTATTTTGGAAAATGTAACTTTCGAGGTCCATAGCTTTAAAACAAATAATCGGAGTATGTTTTAGATACATTTATTGGATGCTACTTAACTCCTGTGCTCCCCTTTTAAATTTTAAAAACTAATAAACCGGGTTTTCGCGTTTTCCTCGAAACTGAGCGGAGCTACGTCAGAATGCCCCCCAGGACTCCCCCCCAAATTCCATGCCGCATCTTTTACGATCATTTTTAGACCGGAAGTGCTACCAAAAAACCGGAGATTGTTTTTTTTTAATCGCGAATCACACCAAATTGTTTCCCAGGACGACCTCTAGTGGAAAACTATTCTTAAAAACTTTAAGTACCAACAGGTACTTAGGACATAACACTTTAAATTTTTTATCGGGTTAAGACAGCTGTGACATACATAGGAAAACGTTAAGCAGCATTCCTGCCTAGAATTTTATTGCACATATTTTAAGCTACCTAACGACCAGTAATTTTTACCGGAAATGAACCTAAAAATCGAAAATTCGAAAATTTCCGTCGAAAATTCGTCATGATGTCAATCGATCAATAGTTTGTTCCAAGCTGAAATATAGATCTTATCTATTTAGCGCAAGCCGTTACTTTATCGATTCTCAATAAATTGAACAAACCACGATTTCAAAGTGAAACGCATCGATCTTTTCCAGAATACGATAAATTTATGTTGTTAGTCTCAAGAGATATAAGGTCATCACTGCATCTACATTTAAAGATGTCCGATTACCCCCCCCCCCAAATTGGTATCATTTAAAGCGTACCCGAATTCTTAAGTCGTGACCCAGTTCTAGCCCAAAAATGGAATTTCATATTTTCAAAAAGTGACAAAATGACGTGAAAATTTCATTTACCTCCACCTAGTGTTCTTCGGGAATACTGACGGGCCCAGGTATATTGATCTTACACAAAATCTATTGAAAAGTGCATATAAAATGGTGTAGTTTTCATCAAAACTGGTCCAAATTCACCAAAGGGTGGGGAGGGTAAATTTGGGATATATTTTTCTACAAGTACAACACAGTTTTAACCCCCTTGTAAATAACGGGAACGCTGTGGTTTTTTGAGCGCTGGATGACCAGAGATGACCAGCTTTCAAGTGTTAAATATCTGACGCGTATTCGTTAATACACAATAATGACTCAGGATTAAGAGTCGAATTACAGCTATGGACCTCGAAAGTCACATTGTCGAAAATGGACAAAATTTACTTAGACCTTAGGCAGTGGTTTCGAGTCGAACGTTATGACTTCACCGAACATTATATGCAAGTTAGGAGCGAAAAAAGTATACGTCTAATGGTGAAATAGGCGAATTTCTCTTAACCCACCACGGGCCATCTTAATGCACCACTTTTTCGCCGAAAGTGGTGCGTTAAGGTGGCCCCTGGCGTAATTAACACAACATGTTAATAGCAACAAAAAAATATGACCGAACGTTAACTCCTGTGCACCCTTTTGAGATTTCAAAACTCATAGACCGGTTTTTCGCGTTTTTCTCGAAACTGAGCGGAGCTACGTCATAATGCCCCCCACCAGGACTCCCCCCCAAATTCCACGCCGCATCTTTTATGGTAATTCTTAGACCGGAAGTGCCACCGGAAGTGCCACCGGAAGTGCTACCTAAAAACCGGAAATTGTTTTTTGGAATTGAGAGTGGCACCAAATTGTTGCCCG
>SCLF01007456.1:0-12909 GCA_004367975.1 Mesochordaeus erythrocephalus
ATAAAGTACAACTTTCTCCGGATCAGTACCGTCTGCAATTGGCCAACCAATATTAAATTCAAGTTATAATTTGGTTATGACATATTTGGAGTCGGAGTACGAGGATCGAAAGTACGTATCCTCATAGATCGGAGTTGTTACTTATTGCATATAGACTATATTCTCATACCAAAGTCTGGTACAGTCCTCGCCGCGGATAGTTTCTCAACTCTCTTCCCCTCTATCTACATTCCTCTCTTCTCACTAGGTGTGAAAGCTCCGTTGGAAGACTTTTTTGCAAAATGTTTTATAAGGGAGATCACGTTGTTTTTATATATGATCCACAGATCCACATAATTTCGACAGGGAAATCACTTCATGCTGTGCGTGGTAATTAGAGTATACACGAATACTCGGCTTCCAGACGACTAATCTCCAAATTAAATACATATGTCGTAAACCCTTAGCTATTTAATAGTAATGAATTCTCGGGATACCTTTCCAAAACATCGTATATAAAAAATACAGTTTTCGGCGTATTATATTACTTACCCAGTAGATACGATTTCGCGTTTTTCCTGTATATACCGCACCTGGCTATTTTGAGTCAGGTCTAAACACCCTGCTCTTCGTTTCCATCTCTCTTGGAAACTAATCAATATTTTTAACGAAATTCCCAGTGTTAGTTAGCTAAGGGTTCATGATTTCAACTGATATATTAAGCTTGGACATTAGTCTTCTAATTCCATTGACAAGTCCAATTTTAAATTCAATTTTGCAGGCGTAACTGAATTTTGCGACTTAAAAAAAACCTACACCATTAAATTGTAGCTGTCTGCACAATGCAACAACAAAATTTAGTTATAATTACTAAAGTGTATTTATTTTTCTCTCCATTGTGACGGCTTGCCCAATATTACAATTATCCATGAATATTTTATAATAAAATTTAAAGCCCTTGATAGCTAAAGCTTCATGCTTCCAATACGTGTATTAACTTTGTAAATCGTCATATCGAAACAGCACTTTATGGTTATTATCTCTGAATAATATCTCGCGACTTATAGAAAGAATCGTCTGGGAGTTTCTCACGATTATGGACTAAGTCATTACGCATCTAATAATCTGAATTTTATTATTAAACATTCGCCCACGTCACTGATAAAGTGTTATAACTAGTAAGAATGGGAAAATAAAGCGGCACAGAAAACTTAATTAGCCCATAAAGTGCTGTTTCGGGATGACGATCTACCAAGTTAGCTTTGCAACGTTATAAAATATATTTGAAAATATAGGGAGAGATAAAATAATAAGAATAAAAAATAGAGCTGGAGATAAAACTTCATTAGCCAATAAAATCCAGTTGCTAAATGATAATCGCCAAAAACAAACAATTTATAGTTTTCGAGAAAGATGAGAAAGAGAAGTCCATCTTTATTTGAGTCAGGATCTTATAGGAAAAGTCAGGGTGCTACAGGAAAAAAGAGAAATGGTATCTACTAGTTAAATAAAAATCTAAGGAAAATTAGATAATATTTTAAATTTTTATTCAGAATTAGCTAGTTATAAAATGAAAGCAATAATATTCTTCTAATATTAATTTCCCGTATATTCTTCTAATATTAATTTCCCGTTCATATTCAAGGCTGGTATCGTGAAGTATTAAATGAACTATAAATGTACGACCACACAAGTATACGCGCCTGGTAGTGACGGTTTTAAGTACTATAATCAATGTGATAAATTAATCTGTTTACCAGACCATCGTTGCTGAATACTGAATGGCCAACCATATCAAGTTAACCATTGGCCATATTTACCCAAAAAGCTACCCCACTCGGGGGCGCCAACTCACCAGTTCTTGGCTTGGGTCCACCTTGTAATTGTTTTTAATGGCGAATCCCTTGGCAATTGATATCGACTCCAAGTAGGCCATCAATGGAATTATGAACAGCCCCGAGGACAAGCATGAGATAATATCACTGAACTTGACATCGTGCTGCATCAGATTGCCGCTTGTATCCGTATAATTGTAAGAATATGAAAATGTAGGCAATTGGAAACCGGGCATGGACGCGTCGGTGATTTTTGTCAAGGTTAGTCGCGTACAGTTGTTGGTTCCAGCTATGCATCCCGCGCGCCAGTAATCTATATTATCGTATTCGACTAGGAGAGCTGTGTATTGGGTGTAAACATTGAAGAAACCAAAGGAAACTACTCTCCTTACGCCTATACACCCATCGGGTTTTCTGCCAACATAAGGAGTGTACAATTGTTAACCATTGAACCTGTAAACTTCAGTGAATATTTATTCAAATACACTTGAACCACATCAGGTTCAATTCGAAGAAGAACTGCATGATATTCTGATCGAAAAATGCAAAAAGGGACAATCAATATCGAGCACATGATAATTTGTGCAAAAATTCACCAAAAAAATGATGGTGCCGAAATCGGGACAAAAATATGACATGTTTTCTGGGAAACTGCACAGATCGGGACACTTTTTCACACCCCTTTGTGTCCCGATTTATGATAATAGACTGTACTCACTTCGTAAATATACACTAAATACACTATTCTGCGTTGTTTTGGATGAATTAATACATTATACTACATTATTTCGGACGAATAAAATAACAATTTGACATTCCTGACGTTGGCAAAAAACCCGATGGGTGTATAGGTCGTTTGGAAAGTAATTGCATTTGGGTTTGTGGTCCCTTGAAAGGTACGAATGTTCATATTAAGTTATACGAGTTCATGTGAGGCTGTTTTAGGTCATATTTGATACTTCTAAATGAACCCCGAAATTAAATGCTGACACCTTTCCTATCAACGCTGCAATAATCACCACGATTGCATTGCGCGCTGTTCCAACGAGCCATATAATCTTGACAAGGATTGGATTGAGAGATAAGTCACCACTATACCTCTGCTTTAGTAGTTCAAGCAATTTGAGTGCAACTAGACATGTAAGCCCCATTCCCAAATCGAACCAATTTATGTGACCGGCGAAAATATTCTCCATCAATTCCGGCACCATATGGAAAAATTCGCGATGCTGCAGTTGGATGCCGAATAACTTTTTCAATTGTCCAGCTGTTGCGCGTGTTAACCCATGTGTATGTAAATCTCCCTCCAGCTATTCAAACATTTCTCAATCAGGAAAAAACTACACTGCATAAATAAAAATGGTTTAATTCGCATGAACTATGATAATAAGGAAATTAATTCGAAATATAATACTCGAAAACGCTAACTTTTAGTATATAATGCACCTCCTTTTCGCCATTATTCAGGATTTCTCGAATAATTGATTTTACATATCCCAAATCCACATGCGTGTTACTATTTGTCTGTTAAAAAGCCTTTTGAAAAAAAACGTTAATTTTAACTCCTTGGGGCATGGCAGCTGACCGAACTAAATTGTGGTAGATTAATTAGCCCTGGGCATCCGTTAAAAGCATATAATATATACTCAGATTATTTGTTTTAAAGCTATTTTTTGAACAATGTGACTAAATAATATCTGGGTATATTTTAGAGGCTTTTATTGGATGTCCAGGGGTCTAGTTAAACTACCACAATTAAATTAGATCAGCTGCCATCCCCCAAGGATTAAAGTTAACTATTTTCCAGAAAAAAGTCTTTTTCACCGCAAATAGTAACACCCATGCGGATTTGGGATATTCCCTTTCAAAAAGGATATATATTTATTAAACTAATTATTAATGAATGCAGTACTATTGTATTCGTGCTCATTCAAGAACATTATAAGTTTCCCATCTATCTAATTTTTAACTTCTTTGGCTCCTAACGTCACAAATTAAGAAAAAACTTGAAAAAAAAATTACGGTTAAGGCACTCTTTATTTTGTGTTTAATCAATTAGATGAAAAATATGAATTGATACGGCGTGACTATATAGGTTCACCATGGTTTAATCGGCAGATATAACCCCCCAGATAAACAATTGTAACCGACGTTATTTCGAAGCTGACCTTATGGGCATATTGTCATTTTGGTAATAAATGCTAAATAAATTTAAAGGAAATTATACGTCACTTTCGGTCAAAACATTATAAACTTATCCACTCTCATTCCACATTTGCTGCATTTACGGCGCATAGCCAGATAAATCAACTTAAATGTACAATTATTTGCGAATTGTTTAGAATTAATACGTAATAGAACTTTGAATTTCCGTGCGTATTCAATTTAACTATTTCTGGACCAACAGTGTCAACGAAATGTAGTTCAAGTCTAAATGTCAATTCAAGTCTAGACCGAATATTTACATCTTAAACTTTACCAGGTAGAATATATTTGAACTACTTATGTAAGAAACGTAGTGACTAATATTATTGACCACCTATTAATATAGTTTTTCTTCCGATTGGAGATCGAAAAATGCCGAAAACGTATAAGCCAGTATATAAAACGTATAGGTTTTTTGAGTATATAATAAAATGCAGAGAAGACACCTACCATTAGGACCCGTGATGACTCCGAGCCGAAAGGAGAACCGACGGCGAAAACAACAACAAGGGAAATATACAGGGGACACCTAACTAAAAACTAAACAGGCTCGTGAAGAATGGTTCCCACATTGGACACTCGGCTCAGTGCTGGCCTGAAGTGAACGAATAAACTCATTATATTACAATTTAAATAAGGTATAGCAAACGCATAGAATACCCTTACAATGTTAATGCGGTAAATTCTCCCTTTGTTTTGTTTTTTGCTCCGACTAATTGTTTCATGAAAGTAGCATCTATTTGGTAACAGTCAGGTAACAGTCAGAGTCTCTGTTGGCACTTGAGTGCCAAGAGCCTATAAATTGGTCATTTTGACCCGGAAGACCTTACCAAAACCTTATTTTTGAAATGTCAATTTTTGGTGATGACTAGAGATTCCGGTCATGATCGGGAGTGGGTTTAAAATCTATTATAAAATTTCACAATGATCTAAAATGTCCGATCTCCCGCGAGATTGGTCTCATTCGATGCGCACGGATGTCAGCGTCATTTCTTCTCATATTATTGACCTCGAATTCTTAACCCGTTATGTAGTAATAGCCACTAGAAGTCACAAATGTGATTTCGGGAAGTATGTCCGATTGGCTCGAAAGTGATCTTCTTTCATCCAAAAATTGGATTTCAAAGGTACAAATTTTCACAAGTGAGAAAAGTGGCGACTTTTTGACTTTTCTATTTTGTTATGATTTAGAAAACATGCCAAGATCCTATATCATGTTCACTAATACTTCGACTCGAAAGAACAGCCTAAAAACTAAAGTTTAGGACGCTCAAAATCAATTTTGTCTATTTTCGGCATTGCGACTTTCGAGGTCCATAGCTTTAAAAAAAATAATCGGAGTATGTTTCGATCCTTTTGTTGGATGCCATGGGGTATACTTAATCTAGCACAATTTAGTTCGGTGAGCTGCCATACCCTTCTGTACCCTTTTTACGCAAATATAATTCTTGGCACTCAAATGCCAAAAGCGATTATGGACTATACTTTTATAGGGCACCATTACATCTTGTAAGAAATAAACCTATTGACGTCAGAATTTAAGACTTTTAGCATTTGTAACTTATCACGCGTAACCCACATTCAAACACCGTGATTTAACCACTATGTATGGTTAGTCAGAGGCCGGTAGTTAGACACCCGGTAAACGTGTGTATTGATACGCCATATGTCAGATAAATTATAATGGTTCTCAATAAATCTCGTAATTAATTACAAGTGTACCTGAAAAATGATAGACTTTGATGTACTAGTCGACTAAGTCCCCGTCGGTCGCACGGACAATGCTGACGTCTTTTATATTCCGAAGAAGGTGTCGGAGACCCATTTTTACATAGGGCCTACCACAAACTAAACGATAGGGAGATAAGATTTTAGTCTCGAGGTTAGGGCTAGGGTTAGGTAAGCTTTGCTAACCCTAACATTTTTCGCGTATCATATTCTAATCGGGCGCTCTCTCTCTTATGTGATCTTTTAATATGTGGTAGGCGAGTCAGGTGCGAATGGAAATACATAATGCTATAGCTTCAAATACGTAAACACGTAGGCACACGGTTCCTGATATAATTATGGAAGCGGACGAACAGAAGCCGACGATGACGGCATGGGAGATGAAGTTGACGACAAAGCCCAAATTCAAAAAGCCTAGAACCACCAATATTACTCCGGTTAACAAGCTCAAATTAACCGCCAAAATTGGGTCCGATGATGTCTCCAGCGGCGGATACTCGACTGGCCACGAACTCGGTCGCGCACAGCAAGCTGCCACCAGCATCGACATGATAGCGGTCGGTCCTAGCGTGATGTCTTTCGACGTTCCCAGCAGGCTTTTGGGCGGAGATGGTTTGTGAGTTATTATTAATATTTATATTAATTCGACACTGAGTTTCGAATTAACAGCTGTAGTATGAATTCGACACTGAGTTTCGAATTAACAACTGGAGTATGAATTCGACATTTTAGTGTGGAATTAACAACTAGACATTTGAACCTAACTGGAATTATGCTAATTTCACTAATTAGTTTTATTAGCTAATTGGCTCTCAATAAAAATCGATAGTCTAGGGAGATAGAGAGCAATTCAATGTCAATTTACTACACCCACTCGTTTAGTATTTATAGCAAGGAATTTTTAGCCCCCCGACCTCCAATTGGGATATTTCATGATTTTTTGACGTTGCATTAAATTCTAGATTCAAACAGTGTTTAACTTCAGCTTTAATTCCTGTGCACCGGTTTTTGGAATATAACCCCTGTGCACCTTTCCAGCAATTCTAGACTCATGACTCATCGCTAATAAGAGAACTATTTGTTTGTTTTCTGTGTTATTGGATTTATGAATGTTATCTCAATAAGATAAGAGCGTGAGGTCTAGAACAAAAAACACCGAAACCCACATTTTATTTGAAAAAGTTCGTAAACGCTGAGATTTTGTGCGATTTTATCCGAAACACTGGTCCACGTGTTCATATGTAAGACAGTGCTGCTATAAATAGTAGAGAAGCGGAACTTATCCAATGGTCATTTGTTAGCTACCCCACGTTGGATTGGACCACTTGGATTTTTCTAGGCATTTGTTGACTAAAATTTATCCCACCCAAAAATTCTTTGTGACTCTTAGTTTCCGGTTTTTAGGTAGCACTTCCGGTGGTACTTCCGGTCTAAAATAGTCGTAAAACACGTAGCATGGAATTTCGGCCTCATGACCTCATGCGGCAGCATGAACCGAGCATTTTGTGGAAGCCCATTAACTGAAACTATAACCATAGTCCTAACCGTAACCCTCACCGTAATGCTAACCGTAAACCTAACTTAAGGAATTTGTAATGTTTAATTTTGTCACTTTGTTTGAAAGAAGTATAATATTAATGATATAATAATGGTAATTAATATATTACGAGCCTGACCATTAACTCCTTATGTAATGAGAAATGCATTAAATATTATTATTTTGACTATCAACCTAATCTTCAAGTTCACATATATCAACATATGATAGACAGCTGCTGAGTCGACCTTGATTACTTTTATGTCTTTGATTTCAACTAAAATTTCGCTTCCTAGCTAGTCGTAAACCTCAAGTACAAATGTGATCCGCATCCCAATAGACAAAGACGCCCATAAACGACGAGTACAATCCATATTCCGTCGGTAGGCCGGCCAATACGGCATATGCCAGACCTTGAGGGATGACGGTCAGACCAACAGTCAGTCCGGCAATGATGTCACGAACTGCTTTCTCACCAGTATATTCTGAAAGGATATTGATTTATAACCAGTAGATACCCTGCCTCATTTGAGGAAGTTTTGGGGCAGGTTTGAGACAGGTTTATATACCCTACTCTTCGCTTCCGTATCTCTCTAAATGGAATTTATATATTTCAGTTAGGGTTTTTATCACTAGCTAGCTAAGGGTTCAGTCTTTCAATAGATATAAAGTAAGGTGGGTAAAATAGCACTAAGACGTTTATTACGTACGCTCTGATTTGTCACACCGTTTGAAACCCTGGGACCACAAAGGAGTACTAGCTGTTTTCAGAAAAACAAAAATTGGAAAGTTTTAAATGACTCAAATCAACCGGAGTTATAATTTCATCATAATTACTTAATTAATTGCAACAATTAGCGTGTTCCTGGGCTGAAATTAAACTAAACAAGCACAGTGGTTGATGTCTTAAAGTCGAACACACAAACTGGAAATCCAAAAAAGAGAATTTCCAGGTTTAGTTTAAGTTATCCGTATTACTCTGAATTAGAATTAGATCGTAATTGAAAAATATACGAATGACGTCGATTGGCTTCAATATTATTCAGCTAATTACGTTTAGTTATGAACGTAGGCTAATATAATACAAAATAGTTGAGAGGGAGAGAGCGAGACATACAAACTATTAGCTATTAACTATTAGCTTCTAGAGTATTAACCGCCAACTTTAATGTATATATATGCAGAAATACTGAATTCTTATATTTCTATTGCTAAAAATCGATTAAAATATATTCATGAGTTTTCGGGGAATATGGTAAAACTCCGCAATGTTGAGAAAGAGAGAGAGCTTGAGAAAAAAATACTTTTCGCGTATTATATTATTTAATGTTCTGGAAATTTCGTTTTCTTCTAACACTGCATACTCGATAATACCATTGGCATTTAAGAAACGGCATTTAAGGATAAATTTCACTTTGTTTGGACATAGCATTAGACGGGAAGGGTAAGTATTTGATCATGAAAAATGTCAAAAATACAATGTTTTACTTTCGAGAAAAATGACAAAATAAAAACAGACACCTTGTCTCAAATCAGGCAGTTGTATTATATACTGGCTAAGTGCATCGATAGTCAGAGTAGTCAAGACATGTGTTTATGTTCATTAAAAAATATTTGTATATATTAATATTCACAGCCAAATCTATATTTGTTTTGTTATATCTATTTATAGAGGTCCAAGTTGAACTTGACTTTAGTAATTTGACTTACATCTGAAATCTTGCGAGCTATAATTTTAGGCAGCCAAGAAACCGAATGCGTTTTTAAGAATACATAAATAAAAAAGAAGTTGTATCTTTTACTGAAATTCAATATTTATATGTATATCTTAATTTTGGCAGATAATAACGACAGATAAAAATCGACAAAAAAATCACTTCGGCGGGATGAATATTTTTTAGTAATGTACAGAAATGCATTGTTTACGAAAATATTTATAAACTGATTTTAGTAATAGCTTTGGCAGCTTGCTTGCTTTTTGATGAAGAAAACAATAATAAAAGACATGAATGACGCCAGCGATTAGGCGGTAAAGGAACTGGGTTAGCAAGGAGGAACATTAACTTCTAGGCTCAAAATAATATTACATTTCGGGAACTATTTGATTGTTTTTTGAGCTATTTATCTAAATATGATAAGAAGGTGAAGTCTAGAAGGAAGAAACACAGAAACCTCATTTAATGTTTAAAAGTTCGTAAACGCTGAAATCAATTCTTTGAGAGAACGCATAACGCTAGCCGGCTTAAACTTTCACCGTCAGATTATAAATAACTGATCGATAACCTGGTCAATTTTTAGACGTAAATTTTCGACTTTTTTATTTTTAGGTTCATTTCCGATCGCAATTTTGCGCCGCAAGTTCTCTCAAAAGCTGCTCTACAGAATTTTATCCGGAATACTGCATTGATATGTAAGACAGAGCTGCCATAAATAGTAAAAAAGTGGAACTCTTCCAATTGTGACTATTCCTTGTTTGTTTCGCTCTCTGAACCTCGCCTTTATTTACCATTTGGCAACGTTAAGACTATCTTTATATAATATCATTTTAACGCAGTTAATAAACGTTATAAAAATAAATTAAATTTGACCTCAATTTTTAGTCAAGACAAAATTTGCCGTGGTTTGTATGTATATACAGTGGTGTCTCAAATAGTTTTCGAAAAAGTCGTGACCGATCCAAATTAGCGATCCACAAATTAGCCATTTTTTTGTTATTTAGACGTAAAGTGAAGTCTATTTTCGACGAAATTTTTTGTCATTTTAGTTTGTGTTCTTTTCTTTCACTGACAACGCTTACAAATTTCTTTTTCATGCATCTTCATATATTCATTATTTACATCCTTATCAAGCGCTGAAAATTTTGGCCAAATAAAGTTTATAAAAGGCGCTTACTTCAAACAAAATACGTGCCTACAAGTTAATATATTTTTGCGCCTAAAATTCGTCACTTAGTCTATTACGCATTCATTTCACAACACTATTATTTTTATCGACAACAGACTGTCAACTTAGTATACAAATTGATCAAATACTGCTTGCTAATCGGATGATAGGATAAGTACTGGATAAATAAGTACTATTATAGGATAAATGTACTGTTTAAATCGAGTCTATTTTAGTTTAACTGACCAGCGAATACGGATGTCGTGAATTTACGATCATTTTACGATGGAAATGCTATTTAACAGTCCTGTTTTGACGGTTCAATAAACTATCTCTGATGCAATATTAACAAATTGAAGAAATGTCATGGTTAACATAAAAAGTTAGACCGGAAGTGTAATCAAGTGACCTACACAAAAATATGTTACCGCGTATTGACACCAAAGTCTATGTTTGTAATTAGTTACATTGCATACGAGTGATTAGCTAGTGATACCTACTGCCATCATTTTACATAGGCCTGCATACTTTTTGATGCTGCATATTCTGATATATGTTAATATATTTTTTAAGAGTGAAACAAAAATTAATAAAAACAACAGTTTAGCCTCAGATATAAATATCATTAGAATCAGAATTCAATTATTTGCCAGAATATGTAAAAATTTATATTCATAGCGTAACTGTAGCAGACACGGGAAGGATATAATTTGGCTATAATATGAAAACATAATTAACCCTAAATTAACGGACGCGGCCGCCACTCTTAAAGACCAAATTCGAATTCTTGAAATTAGAAAACGAAAAAATGGTTTCTTTTCAAATGGTCGACTTTTTCTTATCAACATTATAATTGGTATCCAGTAATTTTAGAAGAAAGAGACATCGATGTATCAACAAACTGTGTCGAAACTTTAAATAGAGTATTAAATTCATGTGTGGCCTGGAAAAAAAAACAATGCGTACAATAACCGACAATCTCCACGAACAAAAATATAAACTATGTGCTTAAATGCGAAACATTGAAATATACGGTCTTGAAAAAGTGCGACTGTGCAAACCGAAAAGTCGAAAGGTGCGCGAAAATGTTTTAAAACGCCTTGAAGAATACAATAAATTGAGAACAGTAGAACGAGAAAATGAGTTGCCGTATTGGTAGCATGTGTTAGAATCTGTCCATTCTATGTGAAACTCAATATTTTTGCCCTGTCCGATGCATGGATTTCGTGGTTATAACTTGTATTTGTAATTTTTTTAATTTTAAAGCTTAGAGCTTTTTCGCGAAAAAGTAACGTCTTTAATAAATACAATCTGTTATGAATACTAGAAATACTAAAATACTTATAGATCGAGCTTATATGTATATAGAATTACATGTGTCCTTTAAAAGTTAAAGTTGTAATTAATTAGATTTAATCTATATAAAGCGAGTTAATGCCTCTCCTCGTCAGATAAAAACGTCTCAAACTGTGCTACAATCTACAATGACATCATTGACTGCCGTGTCTGTAAAATTACGGTTAATTATGTTTTCATATTATTGCCAAATTATATCCTTCCCGTGCCTGCTACAGATACGCTAGAAATATAATGTTTACATATTGTGACGCAGAATTGAATTCTGATTCTAGTGATAATTATATCTTGGGCTAAACTGCTGTTTTAACTTTATTATGAAAATATGTATCAAGTAAAAAAGTTGGTCCAAAAATAAGTAAAATATTGAACTATAAGTTTAACCAGTTCGAAAGTGCGAACCTTCTTTACAAACATCAGACTGTGTTGCATTTACTGTTTAAAATGTATATTTCACAGCATTATTTACTTGTAACATTATTTTTAAGCGTCTTGTGTTGACTGTATATGTATACGAATGACGAAATTAGTGTCAAATATTTTAAACGGATGTCGGCAACATCGCCCATTGATATGAGTGAGTCTCTATTTCAAAAACCCTTTAAAAGTAAACCATGGATAGCCATTACGCGATGGAAACTTTGTGATCAGTTTTGCCATGGACCCTGTTTTAGCGTTTTTAAAGCCTTAGACATGGTTGAATGTTTGGTTGTTTTGGTCTTATTCATTTCTCATTTTTGAAACAATAGTGGACCGGAAGTGGCACCGAAAGTAGATAAGATTCTGCAATTTGCACCAAAAAAGGTCATTATTAACTAGTAATGACTTCAAGCTACTGTAAAGGCAAGCCACCTTACTATGCAAGAAATCCGAACGACAAAAGTAGCTGGACTTCGTAAAAAAACCTATTAAAAACTGTATAATTTGAACGCATTTATATCCTTAGCAAAAATGAGTTTAGGTCAACAAAAAAAAATTTGTTAGTTCCGGTCATTATATAAAAAATGGTTGCCTAGGTGATAAATATACAACACATGTTAGTAGATCAGTAGATCAATAGAAACACAGTAAATATGGACAAAACGAAAAATATCTTTTTTTGTTGAATTTATTGAATCAACAAAAAACTAAAAAAATATTATTACTATTATATATTACGATGGAAGCTTAGAAACAACCTAAGCGGTAGAATGGCGTAGAATTACGCAGTAATAGAGCAAGAATTTTTGCGTTTCTCATTTCTTATTTTGTATTTCTGAATTTTTTTATTTCTGAATTTTTGCATTTCTGAATTTTTGCATTTCTGAATTTTTGTATTTCTGAATTTTTGTATTTCTGAATTTTTGTATTTCTAAATTTTTGTATTTCTAAATTTTTGTATTTCTG
>SCLF01007567.1:0-12904 GCA_004367975.1 Mesochordaeus erythrocephalus
ACTTACGAGGGGATTTGTGCGTTTTCCAGCTTGGATATATTCGGTAAGTTTAGGGTAATTCTGTGGTAGTGAGTCCGAAAATGGGGATTATTTTTCTAGATTAATTGGACCAGTCCAAGTCATTTGAAATATATTTTATTTTTGAGTCATTTTTCTTGTATTTGACGAGCAAATATACGAGAAAACATGGCACCAGTAAACGCAGCCATTCGTGTATTGGCGTTGTTTCAACGATTAGGTGAGCAACAGAATCAGGACGATGACAAAAATAAGTACGAGCAGAATGAGAGCGATAATGAACCAGAAGAATTTGACGAAATCCAACAACAGGCTATGCAAGGTACATATTTTATAGGATTTTTACGGTGAACTAACGCACTCTATATATTTCCTTTTCGCGTAGTACTTGAGGTTATTGGCGGGATGGAGAGGCCCAATTTTTACTATGACTGAAGTGGAAGATGAAAAGGAATAACCAGATGTGGATATTTGGACTTGGTGCACTGGTAAATTTGACCTTGACCCGTATAAATTTGCGTTCAATATTACGAGGAAATGCACGATTGAGTGATTAGGGAAATCTTCCTATAGATCTATGGAGACCTGATATGACAAATATGTTACCGGCATCGGTCTAATTTGCCCCTGTTTACCTTATGTCCATTTGTTATCCCCCTAGTCCTATTTAAAATGTTTGATACAATTTGAAAAAAAGTGCGGCGTAAAATTCTAGGGGGGGGGGTATGAAGGGTCTCAACTCGATTGGATGGAATCTGAAGTCTTATTTTGAAGAAATATAGGTCTGTGAGCAAATGTACATCAATTACTTCCTAGGAGTTAACACTTTAGTTTAGTTTTTCAGTGATTTGTTATTTTTCATCTTCTAATGAACCTTCTGACAGACTTTCATTCTCCTTTTCTTCGTTGAATTGACTGAGTTGGTCTTTTAGTTCTATTTTCTGTACGTTCCTAATTTTAAGTTGTTAGTCTCTTACATCTCTTGGCACAATTGTGCTATAATTTTATCTGAAACGTTAACATTAACAGTTTCATCGTGACCGGAACGTTGCTTGTGGCTTTATAAAAAATGAACCACATAGTTTCGTGCTACCTATTAAATGTTTTTCTTCGGATGGTATCATTGTCATTGCTGTCATTCCATACCACTTTCCCTACTGAATATAAATATTCGCTCTTGTTTTCTTCATTATGGCTGTTAATGCTAAAAGCCATTCCGCAAATATATGACCTTTTTGTAGGCAATTTACGTTGGGCACACTTTTGCTAATATGTTTTTTGGTGGAAAAAACTATACCATCTCTCCCTGTAACTAAAGTGACGTGAGAGTAGAGAAATCAGCTAGCCATGCTTGTTCCTTTTCTTGACATGACACAATTTTCGAACACTTCGTTTTCACTCGTAGCCATTGCGTCTACTGGGAACGTCAAATATAAGTAAGCTTGTCACTTGTTATAAGCTAAAGCTAATTGGTATTCTGCTGCTATCCAATATATATTGAACTAAATTTCATTACCATGTGCAAATTCAAATATTTGCACCATAATCTCATTCAATTGTGTGTATGAACTACCTACGTTTTTGAACGAATACACTACACTATGATTATCACAGAATATAGTTCGTATTTTCTTATGTAAGACCGTTTTAACTCTTTCAAAGCAAGCAAGATAGTATATACTTCTTTATTTTGAATTTCCCAGCCCTGAGCCAGCCCAGGCTCGTGACCTGTTGGTTACCTTTTTGTGTGAACCAACACTATCCCGCTGCTGCTTGCGAACCATCCGTAAACAAAACCACTTTTTTAAATAATCTAACGATTGCCACTTTTCCAGTTCTTTATACAAGTCATAATAATTGTGAGCCCACAATTCATTCGTTCTATTTGCTTTCCGCTATTCCGCGCAATCTCTCCAGTTGCTTAAGATGAAGCTTTTTAACCGCTTGCAATTGCCTACAGTTGTACGAATTTCAGCCATTTAGACTATGGTACTTCTATGGTCCCTAGCCATGTGTTTAGCTTCATCCCCAAAAACTGCAGTTCATGCTGAGGATCTGTTATTGATTTATCCAGTGATATTACACCCCTGTTGCTATGATTAGCGTTATTCCCAAGAAGCAATTAAATTTGGGAGGATTTGGGAAGTCTTGAGTTGCCCTAGACGTTACCATGGTTTCATCTGAACCCATGAACCATCTGTCATCCAGGTATAATGTTACCAAGACTCCTCTTCTTCGGATATAGTTTATCACCATCGCTTTTTGGCACTTTTGGCTCATATATTCAAATCCAAAAGAGATCAGTTTTCTGGTCTCCTTATTGAGTTTAAGTAACTGGAATCGCCTTTGGTCATCAAGTTTACTCAACTTGTCTTGCAGTTTGATAACTTCTAGGATGTTTTGATTCTTTCCACTGTAACATTGCTTCATCCGTTCCATGACTTTTCCGTTTTCTGTCTTCCTTGATGTTTTCACTAGACAGTTTGACTTCTTTTCCAGTTTTCTGGTTTTTCTTTCGACCCATTTTTTATACTGTTTTCGCCTATTGTTGCCGTCTTTATATGCCCTTGTCTCTGAACTTCTTTGCTTTTACCCTCGTTACTGGAGTAATGTCTTCAAAAACATCTACTCCCCAGTTGTAAGCCACATATGCTTGAAGTTGGTTTCTCAGACCCGGCATTTCTCTTATCATTATCATGGCTGCCTCTTTGAAGTATGATGATATTCTGGCGTAGAAGTCTTGATCCTTGTTTCAGTTTATGGAACCATTCCCATAATCCCCGACGGTTCTACAGCCATTGACAAATGCCCTTTGATTTTTGGGTCATGTATGTTTTCCCATGTTCAATCTTGCTCTCCAATCAAAATTTTGAAGCAATCTTTTTGCGTTCCAATGTGCTCCGCCAGTGTGATTGGTGTGTAAAGCAAGATGTTAATTCTCTTTGCCTGATATATGTCTTGCGGGTCCAAACTAATTAGGAGTCATTGCAGATTTGCTGCTCGGTGTATAAGGTCTTATGAAGTGTATCTATCAAACATTGAATCGTTTGCTGTCGATTTTTAATCCCCCACCTGGTTTACCAGCTATCTTCTGATATCGTTAAAGAACGTTTCGACTCCATTACTGGAATCCATCAAGATTTGCCAGTCTGATTTGGCTGATCGTTTATTTTCAACAGCTCTATTTTTTGGATAGTTCAACCGTTGCTTTGGTTGCCCAACTCAAGACCCCTCTTCTGTCCATTGTCCGGGTTTCGGCATTCTGCTGCCAAAATCATTAAATGATTTTCCTTTTCTCTGATCACAGCTGCAGCTAACCATCTGAATACCATATCAGACCAGCAATTAGTAACTTTTTCAAGGTGCCAAGTTTTCATATCTATCCGCAAAGTTTTTTCTCCATGCACGAAGTTTAATAATGTCGCTGCTTGTGCTAGCATGAGTAGCGACATCTAGTTGTTCAACAATTATATCAATCCTGACTCTTGTTTTCTGTGCCATCGCTCTTGATCTGGGGTACACCACTGTCTGAACAAATCCCCCGTGTTCATAAACTTGATTTTATGTATTCCACTCAAATTGAATTTTAAAATTTTTTCCATTTTTATCAATTTGGCCATATTTTCTGCATTTCTGCCAAATGATTCAGATTCTGTTTGTCAATGTAGAGTCTTCTGACCACCCTTTTGTTGCCAACAATGGTAGCTCGGCTGACACCACATCCGATTTTGTGAATAAAATGAGTTCAAATTGATTTAGTGCTGACATTTTTTAGGATCTAATAACAAAGTTAACTACATTTTTTTTAATTTTCCTAAATACCCGTAGTTTATGTTGATGTGGTCTATCTAGATGTTCACACAAAACCAAAAGTCTTTGAAATACTTTTCGAATCCAAAGGTCTTTGTAAGACTTTTCCTAATCAAAAGTCTTTGTAAGACTTTGTCCGACCAAAAGTCTTGATAAAACTTTTTCAACTAAAAGTCTTTATTAGACTTTTTAAAAAAAATTTTTAAGACTTTCTGAGAACCAAAAGTCTTTATAAGACTTTTTTCAAAAACTAAAGTCTTTATAGAACTTTTTTAGTTACTTGGTTCAATTGAACTATCCGATGCGGTTAATTTTGTTACAAAAGAAGTCTTTACAAATGGATTGTCAGCTTTGTCTTTAGTACTATTTACCTAGAAATTAAAATCATTAAACAACCCCAAATCACTTATCATAGCTTTAAGAATATACGCCATTTTTTATTGAACGTAATGAGGTTGTAGATAGGCTCTTTATTTTTCCGCAATTGAGTTTTGGTTAAAACTGTTGTAAGACAGCTTTGAATAAACTCTTTTCGTCGACGTGTTATAATCAACTGAATGGTTCAGCGAATTCGGACTAATATATAGCCAAATTTGGCCTGTAAAGCAATCCTGTAAATTTAGGGTAATCATCAGCTGCACTCAATAAGTAACACTTCCTTTGGAGATTTTCCCTGGAAGAAAGCCAAAGTTTGTTCTTCCTGTTATTTTCCGACACTACTTGATGATTCCTCGTTGCAACCATACTCTCATAATAAGATGATTGTATATTGTCATTTGTTCATATCTCTGTAGTCTGGGTTGAGTTTTTACAGTTTATTTATTCCATTTTAACAATTTTCCCGCTGCCATTACCATTACGGTTCATTTATCATCAACCATCATACATGGAAACCCTCTACGTAGCTCCTGCAGATCTGTTATCTGCCTGACCTTTTGTTGTTTTAGCATCACTTTATTCGGAAAACTTTTACAGTTTCCTCATTTCTGATTCAAGCAGAAGGATGCCCCATCTGACCATAGTCTACTTGCTTCCATTAAGTATGCGTTTTAATTACTTGGGAAATTAAAACTTCAACATTTTTCGCTGGAACACTCGTGAGATAAGGTAATATTCTTTCTTTATCCTTCTTCCATACTACTCGACGCATATCAGATTTTTCTTCCAGTTGTAACTTTAGTGTAGTGTCCAAAAGATGCTATCTGTCAATTATTGGTAAAATGATGTTTTCCTTTATCACTGTTCTTCCAATATCTGACATTACTTTTTGAAAGCCAAAGAATTTATAAGTCGTTTTGAACCAAAAGTCTTTATAAAACTTTTTGAACCAAAAGTCTTTATAAGACTTTTTTCAAAACAAGAAAGTCTTTATAAGACTTTTAAAACCAAAAGTCTTTGAAAAACTTTTCCTAATCAAATTTCTTTGTAAGAGTTTGTCCGACCCAAAAGTCTTTATAACATTTTCCATCTAAAAGTCTTTACCAGATTGCTAAACTATAAATTGACTGAAATTATTGGAATGTGAACAGAATGTTAAAATAAATGAATGTGAAAAGTACATTCCCTTATTTCGAAATGTAAGCGATTTCCGAAAAAATTCCCTTATATCGGTTCCCTTATTTGTACTAACCACTGTACTTATAAGTCATTTTCTCAGTGATAAAAGTATATGTGTATTTGTATCCTAGTTTCTCCTCTGATACCTCTAAGTAATTGCTAAGTTAATAATCTAGGGGTAATCTCCACTTTCTAGTCGCTCTAATGATTCATTTGACTCTTTGCGCACATTAAGTGCATATAACCCAATATTTATATAATATAATAGGGATGATCAACATATCTATAGTTTGATCCCTCCCAGGAATATGGTTTACTCTGGGAAAGTCACTTCGACATTTTTAAGTCCACTGATCGCCGGAATTTTTTACGATACACTTACCGTTCTAATTTAAAGTTCCAAGTGTCATAAAAGAGGTCTGACATTATCATGTCTCCAGACCTGTTGTATTATTATCACTCTATGAAGACAACACAAGAACACTTCCTTTCTTGGCACAATTTTCTAATATATATGTATTGTATGTAATACTAAACATTTCTGTTCCATATACAGGATTTTTGTTTAACTTAACAAGTTAAGTTGGACAATAATAGCCGTCCAATTCCCCGATGTGCTAATCATATTCCCAATATTTATTTCTCCCTCCCCTATACCTTTATAGAAGTTTTTCTCTGGTGTACACAATTTTTCCAACTAGGTTTTCAAACATCGTGTAAAATACGCGATTATCACATGGTTCAATCTCTGATCCCCACAATAACAAACTGCGTGATTTGATTGGTTTTATGATGGCATAATGATTGAATTTATAAAATATGATCGACTATAAATTATGGCGGAAAATCAGGTTCAATGATCGCGGTTGACACAAATGACAATGCAGGGTAAAGAAAAAATCACGAGTAGGACATAAACACGTCAATGAAAAATGTTTGGTAAAAATTAGTGGGAGACGTTGAGACATCAAGGAAAATGTACAGGAACTGTACAGCCCATTCAGTAAAATCGAAAAAAAGGTGAAAATCTCCAAATGACCCAATTGTATGTTAAGTAGGATGCATGCCATATCGGACATCATAATCGACAGCCATATCGAAAAAGGCTGCGTTGTGACACTGGTATCACCTCTGTTTCTGGAAAATTTCGAAATTTTTTTCCACCGTTATCAATACGTTGGAAAAGTGGGCCACGACGTTTTTATGAATGGAAAACGGTCATCGTCGTCGAAAAACTGTTTTGGACCGGGCTGGAGTATATTCTATTTCTTACGACGAGTTGTTAAATCGCTTTTCATTCTTCTCGAACGCAGTTTGAGCTCACAAATATTTGTTCTTAAAGAGCTTGCTTAATGAACGTCCGCGAGATAGAGAAAAATTTAGGTTTCGATAGAGTCGCGATAAAAATTGTGCTGGTAATGTCTCTACTATATCATTAACTTCAATTTTCCGCTGGTTATTGAATCGAATAAACATCTTTAAACCGCTAACGAATATGAGTATCGGCGACGGAAGGCGTTGGATTATATTGTATGAGAACGGTTTACTATTAGCGGTTTACTTGGCGAGTCGTGAGTTCCACCCCTTGGCTTAGGGAAGTTAGTCGGTGTGCCGATCATTTAAAAGTAATATGAGGAATATGGACAGTTATGTGGGGTGCATTTGGCCTCAAAAGATTGATGGATTCCGATCTGACCACTTTCTGGGAAGTCAACAATCTGGGAACAGAAACCTCCGTAGGCCACACGATCCAGTGCTGATTGATGGAAGTAGTTCGGACGGTGCCCCGAGACGATTTGCAGGTCTATGTAAGAAAAGTCTTATTCCTGCAATAGATAGCAGGTCGAGCGTATCATATTTAGTGACCAAGAGGGACGAATACACCGAGATATAGGGAAAGGAACGGAAAAGAACGCGGAAGGAGAATAACGAAGACAGAAACCACAAGAAAAACACGTAAGTTAGAGAAAGGATAGCACGAAATCATGAATTTGTCACTTTTCGATTTTATTATGATTTAGAAAACATGCCAAGATCGCAAAGTATGTACACTAAAAATTCGACTCGAAACAACTGCGTTAAAACTATATTTCAGGACGGTCAAGTCAACTATATTCGACTTATTTTTGTCTTTAGAAGGGGTTAACAGTATGATGGAGTATACATTTGGGGGGAGGGTGCTGGCCTAGACACTAGTGTGTGATGCATCTTGGTCCGTGCATGTCGCCAATAATATACGTTTCGAGAATTAAAAATTGTGTTTATATAAGGATGATTGGCCATCCAAAATATACAGATAGCAGCTTGTATTTTCAGAAGCTAATTTTGACCATTTAGGGTACAACTATCGTAAAAATTATCTAATTAAGAAGTCGAAAAACGATGTCAGAAAAATACGAAATTTCTATCCGTACTATTGCGTTTTATGGAGATTAAATACGAATCCTATGCACTTATATATTTATTAATTCATGAATCACCCATTGCCGATAGAAATTTATATGTGCTGAACTCTTTCCCTAGGGTAACTCGTGCTAGACTCAGAGCTGCCACCGTTCCGCTAACAGTGATACTTAGCGTTTACTAGGATGAATCCTTTTTATTTAAACAATTATGAATTTAGTTAAAAATGAATCGTTTTTTGTTGGTTTACCTAAATGCATTAAATGCATCATGTTTTAGTTATAGACTTTTATTAAGTTTCAAACTATTACGCACGTATTACCTGACATACACTAAACGTCAATCTGCTTTCCTACTGTACAAATAACATTTAAAATTCAATACACTTAGCATGGGATTATAGCTTTCACCTCGGATTGACTAGATATGAAATGAGGTTTTCTATTGAAATTTATAATAGCCTTACAGTCTACCAGTACCGATAGTTATAAATTAGGATTAGATGATATTCCAGAAGTTGCCTTCTACGTCAGCTGGTTTCTAATTTGCTAGATTAAAATTTAATTCTAATAAAATAATCTGACGAAAGGCGGACTATTGAGTTAGCTTAATTTCACGGATCACAACGAATTTAATTATTTTCATAGAATCATACGCCGCAAGTATGTTTTAGAAGTTATCTGCCTAGAAAATAAATAATTAAAAGCAAGTTTAGGGATACAAAATTGGTAAATATAATTAGAATGAAATTCACTCTGTAAAAATATGTCAATTGTTCATATAACATACCATCACATTTTGATTTTATTAGTGTATCAAATAACACAATTCGTTTGTTATTGCGAAATCCGTACATATAAGCATTCGAGTGACTGGAGCGTACCGATCCATCCACCACAAATAATTTCGTCAGGGGAAAATCCAAACTATGTGCCAGATCTTCAATCTAATTATACAATTATTTTCCAATAATTTACAATGTACATCTTACTTGTTTTTTCAAGTCGCCATCTTCCAATGGCGAATACGTGTCAAAAAGCGGTGCAATAAATTCGGGATAAATATACATCATAACCAGCATAATTATAGATACAAATCCAAATGCGTAGAAATAGAAGTAACTTCCGAATGATTTTATAACCTATTAAATGAAATATCGTCAAAATTCATTATCAATCAATATATTCATACTTCATTTCTCTACTTGCCCATATAATACCGCAAACGATGAGACCATTAATTGGCGTCCAAACAGCGAACTTTTTAATGAAGTCCTTTATATAGAAGCCCAAACTCATTTGGTTGAACCCATGTTTCTGCTCAATAACAAATGTTGAATACAAACTCCACGGTTGTCCTAGATAACATAATTATGCACAACGTAAAACTTTTCATCAAAAAATTTAGATAGCCAGAAATTGTTTTAACATTTAATCATTGGGCATTTCATTTATCACGTAAGTCGCACTTTGTCACATGCCCATTTACATAACTCACCTTTTATGTATGAAAGGGGTGTGATACATAGCAAATACTTGGCATTCTTACGATCAAAATTACCGTACGCTTTTTTGCGTATGATCAGGTAGTACGAGTATTTATAAAGCTGTAAACTCTGAATCAACACACGTTATGTGAGAAATGTCGGCTGTAGCTTGAGAGATAAATATACCTAATGCTAGACTAGTAAATTGTAGACTTACCAATTATTGATTCGATCAGCGATGTCACAAGAAGAAAGAAACACGTTTGATAATATTCTCCTTCGAGATCGTACCGATTCGCAAGTGACTTTGATATTGTCCAAAAAAATGGAGTAACAAATGCAACAACATAAAAGGTATCTTTCAGCTGCGAATAGAAACCCCTGACAAGGGCAAACTTTGCTTTGTCTTTTGCATATGCTGAACGGGAATCAAATATAAATATCAATCGGAAAATGAGAAACGACCGTCAACTTACAGCTAAAAACAGCGGTTTTAAGTGGTTTATTTGGTACATGATAACATAAGAATGTATTCGATTACCAAATCTGAATTGGGCTATGGCTAAGTTTATTTTGTGGATTTGGCTATATTTTGTACATCTAAATATCTAGCTCCTAATTTAATATTGGGTAACACGGTGATGTAAGTTTGAAGCCGAGTTCTACATGGCTAATTATAGAACTATACTAAAAACCCTTGCATCGAACTCTAATATGTATCTGACACCGACCTTGACTTTTTGCAAATGATTTTTCATCAAAATGTGATCGCAGCAGACTATTCAAGTCATTGTAGGTTGAATTCATAATACATGTGTATTGTCGGGAATCAATATATGAATTGATAATATATACAAACCAATTAAATCCGAGAAAGTACTTCAGATAATCAATTTCGAACTCCATTTTGTCTGAAATAGCCATCGATACGAGTTATTCGCTTTCTAGTTCCTGATATTGGTTTTAACCCTCTTGTAAAAAAATAAGCGACTTCGCTTCGGAAACATTGGAGCTCTGTGGCAGCGAGCATGTGTGCTAAGCTATTTTATCCGATCTGCGTCAAACTCAATTTTATAGTCACTTTGGTGTCTTTAATTCATATGAATATATGTATCCTGGTCCCGTAGACATTATGTTAAAATTCCATAAGCGTGGTGTATCGCTAGAGTGAAATATATGTTTATTGACATCTCGTAAAACATGTAAATTTCAATATTTTATCAATAAAAAAAGTGTCTCGTCCAAAGCGTACCTCTGGGTCTCAAACCCACAACACGAACGACTGCGCCAGGATTTCGTTATCTTTCCGTGACGTTACACTATTTACTTGCCGTGGGAATTCAGATCTTCATTGACTTGATTGGTCGTCCATTAGAAACAATATTATAACGCATATATTTTGTAAGTTTATTAAATTTTTATTTTAAATATATTTTATCAGTAGGAAGGTCTCCCCGTCTCATTGAATCAGAGCAAGTCCACCAATAATAAGAGGGGAAAGATGAGATTTGATGCCTGAGGGTTATGCTGGAGCGCAATTAGAGTCAGACACGCAATATATTAACACTTGGGTTTTGAATTAAAAGTAGCTTTCGAAGGTCGTAGATTTGATCTACTGGTTAAATCGTAGGTCAGATTCTAATTGCGCGCTGTTATAAAGAAACCGTTTCAATTGTTATTTTCAATTCAAAACCATCAGGCATAATTAGCTAATTATTACGTAAATAACTATGGTTGTTAATCTTCCCATATTTTAGCATTTTTTGTATTTTGTTTCAGTGAAACAAAATATTATTGGCCACGCGCAAATTTGTTTTGGTCAGATTTTATTGGTCAGTAACTTACTAATACTTTGGTTTACCTACAAACTTTCATAAAAATTGAGGAGACGCAAAGGATCGAACGGGAGACTCAAAGATTCTTTCACTTTCAAACTAACTACGCTGTAATCGACGAAATTTATTGGCTAAATTTCACTGAAGTTCGAATATCTTAACAATAAGAGAAGTTCCGAAAGTAAAGCATTTTGGGCTGGAATCGCAGATAAATGTTCTATTACTGATTTTAATTTCTAGCTCCTGGGAATTAAACATCACAGACTAGCCATTTTTGTGTGTCGAAAAACAACAGCGCTCCAGTTTTTTTACAAGAGGGTTAAGATAAACTTCTGTTTGTAATTAAGTGTTTATTACAAGATTAGGGGACGGATGAGAATATGGGCATTTCGAGATGAATTCTGGATTACTCATTTCGGGGATCAACATATCAAGATTGTCGATGAATTTGTGGGAAATTTTATAAAGGATAAGGGGAACAAATACGCATCATAATGAAACAGGTGCATGTGACGTATACCAAAATATAGCTGAAGGCTAAAGATACCGTTAGTCCATACATCGATAAAACTCGACTACGAACGTATAGTCATGTAAAAGATATGAAACGTGGATAGACACAATGGTCGAGGTCTTCCACCCGTAATTTGTTAGGTACTTACATTTGTTGAAGACATTTTTCTACTAAAACTCATCCCGCCCAAAATACCATGCGACTCCCAACTCCAAAACATGGATTTCCGATCTTTGAGCAGCACCTTTGGTCTAATAGATTCAGTATGCAATGTAGGTCTCATTCATACCTAGTTATATTCAATTTCAAGTAAAACGAATAAAGAAGACGCGAAGGTCCGTTTCTACGCGCACGATATTCTGGATTCTTTCCCCCATATGAACAACGAAATTTTTTGCGGTAATTTAAATATTGGAAAACACGTTAATACGTTAGCTACCAATACTTACTAATACGTTAATGAGCTCCATGAGGTAAGATCTGTTTCGGAAAAACTGTTTCGATAAAACTATTCCGGAAAAGTAATATTTGTAAATATTTGAATGTTTCGAATCTGATCATTAGCAGTAATAATATATATGCGTAGTTTACGGTAAACTAAGTATATATAAATACGACTTAACTTATTACTTATGTTTTCAAGAAGAAATCAAGTTTCCGGGTATCCGTTAACCAGTGTAGACCATTAAGGGATCTTTGTTACTTAACATCCCAAAAACGCTCTTCTTTCTCAGATATCTGGAGAACGAATGGATGGATCTGCTTTAAATGTAAACATATTAGAGGGATTTCAAATACACTTCATACGAAAATAGTGCCGATGAAAACCGTTCCTGTAACTGATTTGGTAACCCAAAAGCGTTTTAGCACGTTTAATGAAAATTGAAGCGACTTGCAAAATTTAACTGCCATTACCTCAGCGGTCGGGCATCTATTTCCATCCAAATTTTCTCAGTGTTTTGCCTTTGTATGATTCTCGTTGCATACAAAACATGGCGGTCTTATCATCCACAGAAAAATTTTCATCGAATATAAACTGTCGGGTTTTTTTGGAAGAAATCAAATGTTTTACTACTTACAGCATTAAGGGTTTTGACGGTAGGAACTCGCTTTTAATTTATTATTTTTCTCTAAATTGTAAACAACATTTTTTATTAAATATTTACCGAAGTAGTCTTCATATTTTTCAGAAATCCAACGATTTTCCGACCATAACTCCAAGTCCTTTACCCCCAATAACTCAGATTCATTTTATTAATGTTCTTTAGGTATCCTTGATGG
>SCLF01007678.1:0-12890 GCA_004367975.1 Mesochordaeus erythrocephalus
TTATTATGAAACTTTGCATGCTTATAGACTATGCCATGCTCCATCGAATGGTATTTCTCTTTTGAAGATAACTACTTTGATTACGGTATACATTATAAACGATTAACGGATGCGATTCCCGCAAGAAAATCACTTCCCGCAAGAAAATCACCCGACGCTAAATAATTACATAGATAACATGCAAAAATTAACCAATAGAAGCCACAACTCTGATAGACGTAAAAAATTAGCCAGACCAAACTTCGATAGTTTTTCAGACATAGATTTATTTAGACTAAATAAAAAACTAAACCCGAAAAACAAAGTACTTGCCCAGTCGGAAGAATCGTACTCGTCCAATGACCTTTCAGGTGAATTAACGTCACTTTACGGAAGAATTACGGAACACACCGAAAATTTTTCCCCAACTTATGAAATATCCGATTTCATCAAAAACATGGAAGAGTGCGATAAATTCTCGTTTGAGAAAAACCTTATACCTTGGGCAAATGATGACCCTCAAGCAAAATCATTTGATTCATGCTTCGCATCGCTTAAAAATAAAACTCGGGGCCTGGATTCAAACACCAACGGCGAATTTTTTGGATCACTTCCGATGGAGTTTCGAGGGATGATCTACACGGCTATTAGAAGATATTTAATCATGGGCGTATACCCAGACAGATTTTTGAAAACCAAAATAATAGCGATTTTGAAAAAGGGCAATCCCGCATTAATAAAAAACCGCAGATTTCTGGCTATTGGACGCGCCGAACAACAATTTATGGGAAAAATTGTGGCGGCCAGTCTACAACTATTTTGCGAAAAAAACAATATACTTAATAATAGACAGTATGGTTTCCGTAAAGGTTTTGGATGCGATTTAGCGATTGCCTCACTTTTATTACAAGCTAATACGGTTAAAAATCAATCGGTGGCCATTTTAATTTCACTAGATTTAGCTTCAGCATTTTTTTGCGTGCAGCATGAGTCTATTATAAAAATACTAAGTAAACTGGTCCAGAAACATACTCTAATTTATTTTTCGAAGCAACTGAGAGTTAGATCGGGCGAGCTGATTTCCGACGGCAAAAAATCAGACATTTTTTACCTCCCAAAAGTAGGTACGATGCAGGGAGATCCAACTTCGCCAATCCTATTTAATTTAACTATAAATGGGTTTATCGAAAAAGTGGCGCCCAATTTTTCTGACTGGGACCCGACAGAGGGACGACGCTGCCAATGTTACGCGGACGATAGCGTCGTCCTTCTGTGGGGCTCCGACGCCAAGAAATTAGTCGAGGAAGTCAATATAGTTTTAAACAAGACTAAGATATATATGGCGAATTGTGGTTTTCGTATAAACGAAATGAAAACGGAAGTTATGACCCTAGGTAACAATAAGCAAAAAAGTATGATTCCATCAAATTTAAACACACCCATCGGGGAGCTGAAAATCAGTAAGGACATATGTCTGTTAGGATTTCGTTTCAACGATAAACTAACTTTTGAGCCACAATACACATATATTCTAAAAAAGATGAGATGCCTAATTTTTGCCATCAAAAATTTGCTCAACCTAGGGACAAAACGCCAATTACTAAGAATTGCCTATGCGAACAGCTACGGTCTATACTCCTATGGCATTGGTATACAACCAAAATGGTCGGTTAAAAACTATGCAGAAATGCAGAAGATCCTTAATGACCAAATAAGACTTATTTTAGGCATAAAAATTAATAAACAAAGCAATATTTCCCAAAAGGATCTTCTGAGAATGTGCGAATGGAGCCCGATCCATATCTCACACAAAAAAATGGCCCTGCTAACCATTAATAGAATTTTAAGAAATAAAATTCCATCGGACTTATATATCTATCTAAAAAATGTAATAATTTACAATGACGAGTCTCATTACAATGATAGGCAAAATACCTCCACGGAAAAGTTTAATACTCTTTTATATAAAGGGAGAAGAATACCTACATTACTTTCCAAAAACCCAAATAATAACTATGCCAACAATGAACATAAAAGTTTCCCCGGCTGCCACGCCGTTTGGTTCAATGATCTCCCTGCATCGATTAGAGAACATCTAGGCACGTCACGCTTTGATCTGGAAGTTTCTTTCTTTCTTAGTACCAATTGTTATCACCGTATCCAGACCAAAGAAAAAGACTGTAGTTCATGTAGAGATAAAATTTCGAAAACTAACAAGATTAATGATACTATATGTAATAAAATTATCATTTTACTAGGCAAAGAAATCAAACCTCTTGATCTAATTAAATACGATGATAACATGGTACGACACTTAGTTGACCTCAAACATTTTTATAATAAACCAATCGAAAACAATCTTTTTGAGCATATAATTGAAACATTCGAAGTATGATCAGTTTTTAAAAAAAACATTTATTCATTTAGGGGTTCGTCAATATCAATTCTATGAATCAAAATCTAAACACGCCAACTTTCATGATATCATAGACATTTAATTCACAAATTAACAATTTTTATATGGATTATCTGGTCGCATATGGTTTTGAATGGAAATGACAAATAATACTAAATCTTACTTTTGTTTGATGCTTCTCTGGCATACGTCATCTGATAACCAAAAAGTCGAGTTCTGATGAGATGTGGCTGCTAGGCTTTACGTGGGCGTGGAAGTTGACCTCGGAGACCCATCGGTTGTGTAGGTTATCGATCGATCCATCGGCTCACGCGCGGGTTGAATAGGTTCACCTAACACTCTCTCAGTGCTCACCACAAATGATTCCTAAGACTATTGGGGGAAATACCAATATTCTACTTTTAGGCCAAACTAATACACGCACATTAGTACCTTACATAGCAATCACGAATAGAAACCTGCCTGACATCTATTGACTGACTGTTCAACGCTATATTTTATTTAATGTGGCAGCTAAATACAGAATTTTAAACAAATAGGTAGTCAATTCTGTAGGAGGCAATATGATTTGTGAAGAAAGTATGAAATCGGTTTAGTGGGTGTAAATGGATAAATGAACCCGGGTCCTAGGTCGAGGTGCTCCGCTAATCTGGTTGAGATAATGCAGATTTTAAGGGTGTAGCGAATAAATGACATTAGCAATTTTAGGTCATATTTACTTGAGGTGGGTTTGGAAATATTTCAGTTCGCTTTGAGAAATGGCAGTTAGAGGATCGAAAATAGGAATGTCGGGACGTAGTGAGGCTAAATACATATATCGAGTTGTCAAGGGGACAAATAAGCGTTGTTACAGTTCTGCGAGCCAAAAAAATACTGAGCGTCCAATTCCGATTACTTTGTACTAACGAGGGAAAAATCTGATAGAAGTGAATAAATTGAAAAGTCGTGAGAAATACAAAGAAAATATGTGCCCAATTTCGATAACTCTAACTAATGAAGTATTTATAGGCAGAAATGTCAATGAAATAGTTGCACATTCATAATAATCTAACTCAGTATGCACGGTTCGAACATTTACACAAAATCAGTTGGGAATTTCTTTAAATACGTAAGAAAGTACATCTGATATTCAGATCTTAGGTAGTAAACGGAACGATCCTCGGTACAATAAAGTTCAATGAAATGCGTTAAGTCATTATCAAACAATCCCAGCTCAGTTAATGTCTGGGGATAGATACGGCCATACAAGTACGAATGTTCGCGAATCCCCTTGACAAATCGTATCGCACTTAGGACCAGGCGGAACTTCATGCGATTGTGATAACAGTGCCCTGAGTAGCAGCAGCTATCATTGGGCACATCGCCTATCATTTTGTTGTAACCTTGGAGCACATGTGCATGGCGGTGACGCCTATTATGGAGTAATCCAAAACATGACCATTAGGAATTTTTTCTCATTATCATTTTCTCATTATCAGAAATAGGAGTCTATAACTAAATAATATTTGGATGTCAAAAATATTTAAGACTATTAAGAATTTTATACTCATTTAGCAATATCACAAATGGGAGGTTATAGCTAAATAATATTTAGATACCGGTCCCGTGAAGGTGGAATGCGGGACACATGGTGATGATCCCGCAAATTTCGTTTATATGTAGAATAACGCCTGTAAGTAAATTAAGTCGGAGTACGAATCTTTTCTGCTCACGTTTAATGGGACAGGAAATAGGTTAATTAATAGACTAAAACTTGGTTAAAACATAATACCAATTATCGGCGGGATAACAATCAAAAAATCGACAGGAATCATCAATTGTGTGGATATAATTGCCCGAAAATATATCACGTAGGCTCTGATAGGGGGATGACGGGTCTTAATAGTGTCTGATATAATATAACCAGAACCTCCTAACTGCAGGATACAGTATGATTAAACGTTTTTTAATGGATATGAAAGATATGTTGAGCTGCGTTACTATTTTTCGATTAAGAATTACATTCCTGGTGGACTTCAGCAGGTTGAGAGTGGTCATATCGTTCAATAATTCCAAAACCGAACATCCTAAGACCTTTTCCACTGGCTCCATTAGGAATCCACGTCTCCCATTAGACCATCGGTCGAAGTCACGCTGCCAATGTTTACCGCGGAGAAATCGCATGAGATAGGGTAGCGCGTCTCGAGTCCAGGGCATCATGGAATCGAAATCGACAGCGTACTGTCCATCCATTTTGACCCATTTACCACAAAAAAGTTGTAATATGCTCTGGATATCGGAGGATGATTTAAAATATCTTTTGTGTTTCAACATCCGGGCTCTGGTTGCAATAGATATGCTAATATGTCCATCTAGCTTCCTAAAACATATGCCGCGATAGAGGAGATAATCATCGACAAATCGACCTTCATGTATCGCTGCGGATAGGAAATCTGCAACGCTGTACAGAGTCATCTCGGTCGAGATTGAGTCAGGCCCCAAGTCGATATTTTGTAATGCACTTTTACATAAGGTGCATTCACACTCCTCAGCGTCACGTAGTGCATTGGGACACTTTGCCTGCTTCAATAGGGCAAGAAGCCAAGCGGCCTTCACATATTGATCCGTCAAGTTTACCAACCAATGATGGGATTGAGCTACAGTGAGGTTGACCATTTGTGGAAGTATATTGAGCTCTTGTAGTTCATCAACGGTCAGCTGTAAATCGCAATCGAAATTCTGTCCAAAATCTATTGCAACTTTCGGGCCCTGATTTGAATTAACAAATTTTTCAGGCATTCTGGGGAAGTAATTTCAGTATATGTAAGTATATGAAAGTAATTTACCTTAATTTGACATATAGGGATAATGGAGCCAGTGGGAGGTCGGTCACAAGTCCATATTCTCGTATGAAATCCAAAGTTGGTGGCTTAGGTCCGCCATATAGCAGTAACAACTCAGCAAAAGCTGAAACATACTCGGCCTCCTCCAACAACTCAAATTCTACAGTGATATGAAATAAGGTTGATATTCCCATGTCCGGGAACTGGAGAAGGTATATCCCGGGAGTAGGGTACTCTGCTACCCGTGACAGGAATGTGTCAACATTTTCCATCAGTAGCACGATAGGACAATTGGAGCACCACTCCCTAACCTGCTGTATGACTTCAGGAACGCCACATAATGACCACATCAAACGTGTCGCGGTTGAGCAAAGCTGAACTTTTTTATATTTGTATGCTTCTCAGAGGGATATACGGTCGAGGGGAGGTATTCTCGGGTATTTAGGTTTTGGGCAGATGATGACCACTTCACTTTAAAGTAAGCTGGTAGTAAAGATTGAATTAAGTCCATCTAGAAGTTAAGCTCATCCATAAGTCTTCCAGTACTACATACCGTTACGTTTGAGTATTTTCTAAAGGTTCCTTTCGGTACCTGGCTGGCGTGAAAATATACAATCACTAAAGAATTTACCCCTCATAAATGTAATTCGGTTTATGATTAGAAATACAAAGCTCAGGTTTCTATTATTTTTTCGTTGCAGGCTGATCTCGTACTAACGCCAATAAGTTTTCACGCGAAGGCGATCAAACCTTAAAATAAAACAAGCTGGCAGAGGTGTATAAATTAAGCCTATCAGGGAGACATAATCGAGCATAAAAAACAAAAATAAGCCTATCAAAAATATTTAACCATACCAATGTTCGAAGTTGCTTATGCCCATCTGCAACAGCTTCCACCAAAAACTTCCTCCAGAATTGTAATCGCACACTAGCCGAAAGGTTCTCGTCCTCCAGCTTCTGTTGGTAAACGTCAAGGCCCCTGATAATAAAGTAAGACTGAGGCGAAGCGTTCTCGCTTGGCATAGATTAACTCACCTGAGGATTCGGGTTGTCGATTCGGGATTCATCATGATTTGCTAGTAGGAGCTACGGGTGCAAAAAGTGGATTTTCAAATGCTTGTTAGGATGTCTGGCGTCGGATTCGTATTAAACTCCTAAAGGAATAGTAAATAGGGTGAAAGGCACATATAGTGGAATGAATTTGGCAAATTTTCTGGGCAAGCTTTCTGTTTTACTCTTAGGCTCACAAGACGTTAAGAAACAAGCTAGTAGAGGGGTTAAAACCAAGTCCATCAAAAAATGAGCCCGTCGGATAAAATATGAAATAGTGAGCATATGGAAATGTGGTCACGACTTATACTCTATTATACGCAAAATAAATGAGGAATTGGTTTTTGTTACGTTTACCCCCTTTAGACGGGCAGGGCGTTAGTAATATTCACAAAGTAATGTAAACCGCACATCTTTGTTAATAGCTATTCAGACATATATGGGAGTACAACCAATTTAAGAAGTTAACCTTCAGCATTTCTTGTTGCCAAAATTTCTGGGAATTTTTATTTAGTTCTTTTTTGGGCGGTTTATGACCAATAATTACACCTAAGAACTTACGTGTTTTTAAAAGGTGAGGGAGGACTTCCGGGGATGATCAATTTTCTCTGCTAACAAATCTCAATTCAAAGTAGTAATTATAAGGAATTACGCGCAAAAACTTTATTCTTCGAGGTTATGACCCTCCCGAAAAACATAAGGTCACAGAATTTCAACCACTTAGAAATCGGCTAAGGAGGTCAAGGTCAATTCGGAGACTCAGCAAGAGTAGGATCTAAATGATTTGTAATCCATATATGGTGCCAATGTGGGATCGTATCGCTTCAGAGAATGGAGGGGGGATCCTGGACCCGAGGACCCAAGGATAGACGATTATTCAGGCTTCGAGGATTATTTGTACAACAAGGATTCTCATGAAGGCTCAAAACCAACTCTTAACCTCAATTTAACTCGGGGTAAGCAACAATATATCTTTTCTACAGGGGGACGGCTGTTGCATATCACAGATGGGTATCGGCGGTCCTTTCTGTTTAATCTTTGATATTTTAGACAAAATTATTCA
The DNA here is from genome assembly GCA_004367975.1 of Mesochordaeus erythrocephalus. NCBI lineage: Eukaryota > Metazoa > Chordata > Appendicularia > Copelata > Oikopleuridae > Mesochordaeus > Mesochordaeus erythrocephalus. The sequence continues at coordinate 7,331 of SCLF01007678.1, forward strand.
ACTAAGTTAATTCTTTCTTAATGGGCATGTTTATGCGGTACGTAAAGCAAATTTATAAGATTATCTACAAACTGCAACATAACAGGAAATCAACTGGTTTTCAGCATATAGGGTCGAGGATCTGGGCGCCTTTTCTACGAATAATCACTATAATTAAAACTAATGGATCATTTATTTTTTTTGATTGGTGGGGCAACAGAATTCATAGTCTGGGCTCACAGAGTTATATAAGAATGCTGAGGATTGAAGCACTCGTCATCACATAGTTTCATAGTTGGTAGATACTGTCTGAAGTCGGAGTCCTTTAACTTCGTCTGATCGCCTCGAAATGTACCTGCGGGAGGCACTATGCCACTATTGATCACTATACACTGGCCTTCTTTGACATCATGAAGATCTAAAAATGTAGTTTTAGAATTTAGTGGTACGAATATGAGATGTTTCAGCACAAACCGACTGTCTTAACGTACCATTTAAAATTTTTCGCCCACCAGAGACATCTAATGTCCATGAGCAAAATAAGGGAATTATATTTTCATCCAGGCTGTGATATATATCAATTTCATAGGCTACCTTAAAAACAAGTTATGAATAAAAACCGGATGTGTGGTGACTTGCGTGATAATTATTCGATAACTCGGTGTGGGAGCTCTCCAGGTTGGTGCCAGCGCTGTGAACTCTGATGCGACAGCCAACCATCTGGTGAATTTTGACAAAATGACGACCTAATGTATATAGAGTGGGAATGATTCAGACAAGGTGATGCTAAAAAGCACGTTTTTGAAACTACTGGATCACGGTTACGGATATAATGTGCGGTCATTTAAAATCGGAAAGTCAGTTATGTCATATAAGAATCAGGCAGTCATTCATATATATAGTAAATTGGTCATTTGGAAGCGGAAAATTCGAAGGGTTCATGTTAATTCGGATCACACCACGGGAAAAGTAGCGGGCTTACTAACGTGGATAATAATACTAGGCCGTTCAGACTGCCTAGGACATCAGTGCACGTAATATAATGGGACAAAATAAAAATTCTTTCATAGAAATGGTCATCTGATATTTGGCGATTTTTGCCTACGAAAGTGGGAATACTCAAAATGGGGAAGCTCCTCTTGACACTATGTCAGTATTTAGTGAGAAGTGGGGGTTTAGGATATAATATTATATATTTTTTAATATTTTTTTTTAATCCTGCTCACAATCGCGGCGGTCAAAATGTGGTCGTTTAAAAAGTGGCTATTGTATTTTATTGAATTACCTAGTACACGCTTCAGAATACGCAGTAGCTCGGCAATCTCTGAAACAACTCCAACATCCAATTCAGTGACGGGTTCTTGGGGCAGAAGTTGTGCGGCACTTATCAAAGATATGGTCATATACCATTCTAACACAGTCCCTAATGTATCACCCTCATAAAGGGAAAACATAGATCTAATACTTTTTGAACCGGCCCAAAATAATTCCTGGATCATGGTTCCAACTTGAATTTGATACGCTGAAAAAGGAGGTCATGATATATAACATCAAAAATTAATTACTACCAGTAGTTCGATCAGCTATACACCCAGGCCGCTCCTGATATTTGGTAATAAGACCAATTAAGGCGTCCTGACAGGTGCAATTTTTACAATGACAGTCTGTTTTCGAATCTCGGATCGAGGATTGACAGCATGGGGTCTGCTGGGTCCCTTCAATGTTTATAAATTCCTCGTAGCACTTCAGAGCCATCGAGATTTGTTCAATTACTAAAAATACCATTAAGAAATATCGATTACGTCGTCAGTTTTTTATGGTTCCCATAGGTGATGATAAAAATCACACAAAACTGGAGCACAATCATATTGTTTACGACGTCAGTTTTTTAAGGGTCTCGTAGGTGATGATAAAAATCACACAAAGACTGGAGCACAAAAAATTTAAAAATGAATACGTAAGCTAAATATGAGTAGAGTTCATAAGGGGACGTAAAATGATCTAAACCTTTTAAATTGTCCTCCAACAACATGAGAATGCGGCCGAAGTATGGACTTTCGCGATTACTTCCTTTCAACAGAGTGTTTTGAAACCGAAGGGCGTACTCTTGCCGTACTCTTAGGTTGGTAAAACGTTGCCCGGTCATCACCCCTCGTACGTATCTCCGTGCGCGCATGGATAGATCGTTAGGCGCATTGTTTCGTAATTTGTTCTCGGGACACAGATCTGGTTCAGGATCAGTTTCGTCTTTTTTCAGTACAGCACACATTTTGAGGTAATGCGTCTTGGCCTGTTCAACTGTCAAACCCATCAAATGTAGTTGATCAGGGCTTAAATTAACGTAGTCATCGCACATTGGTGCAGCATCCACATGTTTGGGGGTTTGCCATCCTATGATATGATTCATTTAAATCGCGCAAGAATTTACGGTGGTTGAGGAATAATATAAATATAAATCATTCCTAATGCGCGGGCTCGTTTCGGGGTCAGTTCATCCATTGAAAAACTTGAACTATCATCAGAATGCAAGGACGTATATCCACGTTTACTCATCTCTGATCACAAATTCTATCTGAAAAATTGGGCTCAGAGGTGGGAGTCAATGTGAGATATATATATGAATGGTTAAGTAACAAGGCTATAGGAAGCATAATTCGGAACCCATTAAGGAGGGTACCTGATGCGGTTTCTGGTCGTTTAGTAGATCTCTTCGTAATGGGGGCTCAAAGTTCTGAGGCGAATAATAGTCATAGGAGCGCACGAAACCATCAGTTATAGAAGCACTTCGGGCATGGGCGATCTGCAAAATGTCAAAGCGATACTTAAAAATAAATATAAAAGATCGAAAAGAAAAACTACAATACGATATACGTGTATATTCACATCTACACCTATATTTGTAAATAGTTCTATATTTTTATATTCACCGACCTATATTTTTATATTCAACTTCATATTCAACTTCATATATATATAGTTATTTTTATATCTAAATAGTTCTATATTTCTATATTCACCGACCTATATTTTTATATTTAACTCCATATATATGTATTTATTTTTATATCTAATCACATCTATATTTTTATATTCACCGACCTATATTTTTATAATCAACTTCATATGTATATATTTATTTTTTTATCTAAATACATCTATTTTTTCTATACAAACACGTGCTGACGTACTTATGGTGCTTTATATAAGCGCTTTAACTGTTATGATAAGAAATACCACAATAACCAATTAACTAAATTTACTTACCCAAATACACTGTCCGATTTCTTCAGTATCAGTCAGTATTATGCGGCCAATATTTGCATCCATAGGGTATAAACAGTAATCAACATGTGGGGCATAACAAGTATCCTGGACCACTCCCCGTAACAATACATAAAAGTCGTGTAATAATGCTATATCGGGAAGGCTACCCTGTTCATTGGACTTCCGCAATAATTCCAAAAGCAAGCTGTAAAACAGACTGCGAACTACATCGAATAATACAAGTCGGCCCTTAAAAATGTAGTCAAGCTTAAAATTAATAATAAGTTAATGATAAGTTACCTCACGGAAAACAGTTAATGAACCTGGGCTAACTTTACTATATATAACCAGCTGCATTAACTCCTGGTATAGAACGGATGACTCGTATTGGCCGCTTCTGTGATCAATTTCTAATTGTCTAACTTTACGTGTAATCTTGTGATGAATACACTGGGGGCCACCGAATATTCTACTTCCGCATGTATCTCGCATTCCACCATAGAGATTAGGGCAATAAACGATAGCGGGACGTGGCATCTGTGGCAAAATAAGCCCAGACATCCATTGAATTAAAAACAGCGTTAATTCAATGATGACTAGGGCCTGCTAAAAACGTTAAATATAAGCTATTTTGCATAGGAATTCGGAGGTAATCTAGTTTTACAAACCTGTATTAGCTTCAGGGTATCGTAACATACTTTAGTAACGTAGAAATCAAATTGCAATCGGATCTCATCAACTCTCAAATCAAAACGGCGGGATATTAACACACGACGCATGCGTGGAGGGTTTACGGGTATAGAACTCGGAATGGTCCAAACATTAGTATCCAATAAGGTATGATATATAGCCCTGGGCATCTCCACAACACTCAGATCATCGTGAATGGAAGCAGTGCACCATAACCTGTCGAGTAGAGTAGGGATATAGCCGAGCGACCTATTAATATCATATATCAACATGATATAGGACAAATCTAAGGATAGAATCATTACACCGTTTTTTACAATAGGCTCTAGAACTCATAATATTTCCTCTTCTCTCTACAGCAAGTGTATGGGGACATGTGATATGTCAGTCTCTTAAAAATCCAAGTTTAAATAAGTCGTGTGTAAAATTTCGCGGCTACACACGTTAGTGTGTTTTGATTTAATTCAGAATGAAACAAAATTTCAAGCAGAAAATCATCAAACATCCACTCGATTATGTTTCGGTCAATTAATTTTTTGTGAAGGAAAATGAGGAACAAATTAGGTCAGTCAACAGGTGCCTCGATAGGTTCTTTTAGCTGTCTTCGTTTCTATCGTATATCACATACGTAGATGTCATTGCTTTTCATTTGTTTTTGCGCTTTATAACAGGAATCATTCTTTCGTGGGCCATTAAAAGTTAAGGTGAGACTGTTAATTAGAGCAGAATAGTCTCACATAATCTAATCCATAAACAAAATATCCGTTAGTCATCTAGAAGGCCCCGCTGGAGTTGTACATTTCAAGCCCAATAATCAATACGGAATCGGTCCGTATAAAATTCCACCATATAATACACTCCCACTTCTCAATACGATATGTACAAATGACTTGTACGTCTAATTTGAACATATATATTAATACGACGAATGATTGCGCACACATACATGGCACTAACTATCATACTTGAACCACTATCTACAAGTATTTATTAAATAATGACTAACTTGCATATTGGCAAGTGTCCACTAATGTGGGAGTCATTCATAGCACAGGCCCTTATTGAATTGTCAACAAAACGAAATACATCAAACACTTTCCTAACAAGTGCCCACAGGTACACATATGTCAATGCAAGATCATTCGTACGTCACATTCTTAACTATGTTTATAAATAATTAAAGTATAATGGAAATTATGCCGGAATCACATTTGCTGCAAATATTCCATTACACAGTCTATATTCAGTACCTCAGAGGGCCAAAAGTCGAGCTTCACGCGATGCATCAAAAGCTACACACACCGTCTACAATGAAACATATTACATAATTTTGTTGTATTCCTGTGCAAAGATCGCAATAAAAAACTAAAAACAAAAAACATGTAGTAATGATATTTATCGGGAAGATTACTGCGACATAATAACAGTTACCATTATTTTTGTATTCTTCCAGGAGTCTCAGTAAACCCCGTCTCCGCCCACTGCTGCCTCTACCAAATAGCAAAAAAAGTCCAAAGAGTGGTCTTTTGGGATATAGGTTTATTTTTATCGGCAGTTTCCCCGTCATCTTCTCTAATACGTTCCAGCCCCATTTTAAGCATTGATATTATCCTACCTTGGCTTCTGG
>SCLF01007789.1:0-12890 GCA_004367975.1 Mesochordaeus erythrocephalus
ATTGTTTTAACGAGTGTGTGTCGAGCGACACACACTTCTGCGTGAGGGTAGAACCATTTCTTCTGCTTACGGGTTAACTATTGTTTTTGGTTGTGTGTCTAAAAACATTTGACCGTTAATCAGCCGTAATTTCTGTTAGAGTAGTGCTAAACTGAACTTCCCACCGACCATACACCTAAAAACATTTCCGGTCGGACGTATCACCGGAAGTCGAACCTAAAAATCGGAAATTGATATCTGCTCATAGGGAATCACACCAGATTGTTGCGCAACTGTGTCTTAGTCAGTAACAAATCGAGCAGCACTTCGCCATACAACGTTCTTTAGCACACTTCAGGCTATCTGAACAGTCTCCATAGGTTTGGATCGAATAAAAAACCACAGCCTGTATTCAGATTTATTTCTATTCTAAGTTAATTCGTCCATTCTCCCCGAGGCGAAAAATCCACCCTCTTTGCTTCCACACGTACTCTTTCACTCCCTCATTTAACCAAGTCAACCTCTTTTACTCGCCTCATCCCGATCCCTTTTAGCCCTGGAGCAAAATTTTACATATTCACGTATGTTCTAAAAATGAAGTTTTTATATTTTATGTTAATTAATCTTGCCGAACAAAAGAGAAAACGGGAATTTATCGAGCCAAGAATAACAAAAGAACCGACAGACAAAATTGCGAAGTGGGATGAAACTAGTAAGTTTATCAATTTTATTCTATTTAACCCGTGTACCATCTTTTTGAATATTCTCGGGGCACACTTTAATCTTTTGAAATTATGCCCATATTATAACTGCAACCATGTGAGTGTTTGGGATTTTCATTGTTGTTTTAAACTTTATCTTTATGTAATAACTGGCTCGTCATATAGGGTTAGCACGTGTAACTGAATGTAAATATTGGGTATTTATAGTATTAATATATTTTCTGTATACTCGTGTTATATCAAAATCACCATGTGTATTCAATTGATCGAAAATTCATTTTTGAGTCACACAATAGTTATGTACTAATTTACTTATCCTTTCCCGGTCGATGGGATTGTTAATGGATATACGAGATACAATTTGGTTTAATTACACGTAATAAATACAATTCCCATTATATTTTAATGACACAAATCTAGTTAAAACACCTAAAGTGCCCACGGAAAATCATTGTTCAATTCGGAAGTTTTCAATTCCTAATTTAACCAGTAGACGCCACACTGGACCATTTTAGCGATCGAGTTCATTCTTTTTCAGTTTTCTGGAAGACCATATATTGTATCGTTTTGAATTTTTGCAGCATTTTTATTCTGTACCGTAGTCACGAAAAAAAAATGTGGTACTAAAACACGAAAAGTGGCATCTACTGGTTAAACGATTAAAACTTGGAATTTAACTCAGAATAAGTAGTCTTGCATAATACGCAGGACAATGTTTACGAATTGTAAAAATAAATACAAGTTCCACCACTTAGCATTATTATCTCAATTTCCGCAATAAATGGACTGGATGCATATATTAGATGATATACGTCAAATACCTTTCAGATAATCTATTTATAATGTTTCATATTAACCCCCTTAGGCAAAAAATACTTGGGAACGCTTGGGCAATTTTAAGATTAATTTTTAATGGATGAATGTACTGGAAAACATTTTAACAGTATTTGACAACATCAATTTTGTAGTCTTTTCCCATAATTTGGGGTCTTTCATTCATATAAAAATATGTCCCCGTGGGCATTATATGACCGCTACATGGCCGCACTGTATTGCTATAATTATATATCATGTTTATTGAACATATGACGTCACGGTATTTTCCACGGAACGCGAGTATTAATTCGAGAAATTTCATTGGCTGAAATTATTTAATGAGACATTTTAAATTACAATTCGACCACGCCATTCCAAAACAATTAAGGAATATTTTTCCGTAATTACCACGAAGATATAAATAATATAATAATATAAAATAAATAAAATATAAATATATTATTGCTTACTAGCATCACTGATAGGTTTTCTTTGCTCGAGTAAAATTTCTAACAACAATAATTATTATTAATAACAAAAATAGTGACTACGGATAGTTAATGACAACGTTTGCCAAAAGGGTTGTGTTTTCAGTAAATATCTACAAATGGCCAATAAATTATTGCTGATATTATTGTGAACGACCACGGGTTAAGTAGAAATGCTTAATTAATCAATAGATCACCCAAAACCCAGTTACAAACACGGAGACTAGTTTACATATCAAATACACGAACGTACACGGAATGCACAAGATGGACTTGTAGCACTCCATGAACACCTAATACAGTGATTATAATATATTACAACAAATTAGCGGTCATACCTGAACTTTCATCGACTAATTGTGTGGTTTAGTCGCGACTAAAACACGCTCAATGTGAAAATGTGTACACAACGCTAATTATTTCGGTCCATTTCAACGTCTAAATCCGCCCAAAATTAGAACAACATTTGTATTCATAGGAGTTTATATCTTCTTCGACGAGATTCAGAGCTCCCTAGATACATTCGATTACGAGAACGTGTTTAACCTCCATTCAACCTCGACAAAGTTAGAATTGGCAGTCGAACATTTTATTCTCGAGGAAAATCCATGCATAGTTTTTGATCAAATGTTTATCGTTAGAAAGGTGAACGTTTAGCTTTCTAATGGTAAACCCTTGATTAACAAATGTGCATGGATTTACCAGAGAGACGGCTCGAGAAAAAAATATACGACTACCAATTTTAATGACAGCAAGGTAATTACAAGATTTAAGTTTTCCTTCAATATTTACTTCCTTATGTTTTTGTAAAACTAATATCTTCTCAATTGTATAGCAATCTGAGTTACTTTGGTGTCTTTAGTTCATATAAAGATATGTATCCTTGTCCATGGACATTATGTTAACCCGTTGTGCTGCAGAAATGGGTCTACCATAACTCTGCGAAGTGGTCGTTCAACTTACTTTGATGTCTCCACAGTCGAATTGAGCCTCAAGGCTAAGCTCGTGGTAGATTTCCGTGACGTCACACTATTAGTTCACTCGACAATCGCAACGGTAGATGATGGAAGTAGTTATGTTTATTAAATATGCATAGTAATATTGTTAAATGTAAATCATCTTAACGTTATTATTCGTTTGTTTTCTCTTTGTTTCGTTTTGTTTATTATTATATCATATCAGAAATTTGATCGGTCATCCAATGGAAATGCATATCCGATTTGTATGAACATTAAATATCAAGATTTTTATTGGTCAGTAGCTATAACTATGTGGTTTGATTTTCTTGGAGAAAAAAATGATCGAACGTGAGACTGAAGAAGACATACACTATCAAACTAACCACCTACGCTATAATCGACGAAATTTATTGAACAATTTTCACTAAAAGTCGAATGTCTCCATAACAAGAAGAAACCAGAGAATTTAATTTTGTTGGCTAAAATTACAGATATATTTTCTATGACGGATGTTAATTTCTAACCCCTGGTGAATGAGCATCAAAAACTGTAGCCATTTTTGGTCGAAAAACCACAGGGTTCCATTTTTTACTTCCCCGAAACCTGTTTTGAAAATGTTCACGAAAACATTTCGATCCTGCGTACATTTATTTGAATAAATATGTACAATTAGTTTATTGGCTGGGTATATTTGAAGTGTCTTCTCTTACATTGTCCGCCCCAGAGTTAAAACTTTCTTCGAGACGGCTATTCTAAACTTGGGCCTGTTTACTGTTATCCCATGAAGACTGAAGCGTATATAATATCCTAAATCCATACTTGTCTATTGAGGACATCAGCTTTGAGGCAGCGTATAATCGGGTGAATAATAACTAAATAAACAATAGAATCACAGTGGAAACTAAATGTACTAATTGTACGCCAATATAAAAATTGATCGTTTGTACAATAAAGTAATTCTAACCCTAATAAGTAGCTTGCAATTAGAAACTGACGCACGCACAATATTATGGTCAGCCAATGTAACAACCCGTTACATAATTAGGTTAAAGTTGAGAGAAAAAGTAGGGTTGGCGTAGTTAACCTTAATGCGTGTGTCAGGTTGTAATTCCGGAGTTAAATCGTATCGTTCGCCCTTAATCTTTGTGGTAGGCGAGTCCGCTCTATACCCTCATTGATAAGGTTAGTGTTCCTTCATGCCTAGATGTAGAAGAAAGCTGCCTAAAAGCAGACGTCCCCAAAATCTTAGATTTTGTCATTATTTCTTACCAAACAACCAATTTTGGTAAATGACTTGTATCACTAAATCGCAATTCGACACGACTCGACAATCTGCTGGTTTCTGAAATTGATTGAACATAATAACATATCATTATCAATCGATTGAAATCCAGATATTAAAAGAGATATCCGCACCTGATTTAATGTTCGATTTTTGTTCATCAAAAGAGGGATGAGACGCGGATCCCGATTTTAAAATAAATCGCCACAAATGTGGCTGGATGCGTTAATATTTTCGGCTGTCATTAAAATTGATGAATATATCGAAATTGATGATACGGCAACCCTTCAAAATGTTGCAACAACGCAACACGTGATCGCCAGATGGGTCTCGGGAAACGGGTCTGATCAATTGACTGTTTTCGTATCGATTTTTTCGTTCGACCCGGCTACAATAATAGAACTGACATGTGTGTACTGAAACTATCTGTACACACGTAGTTCAAAAGTTCATTTTCTCAATTAAAGTCTATGTAGTATTTTCTACAGGATTCTAAATTTGTCGTCAGTGAAAACATTTTAAAGTGACTGTTACGGTTACACGTGAATATTTTGCCCTCACTTTTGATGGTACGTTGCAAAATTTACATTCTCTTAGTCTGTTGAATCTTAAATACGGAATCTGAAAAAAGTGTCAAAACTGATCAGAGTGATACGATACCAATCTACTTGACGCTTAACCGTCGTGTCTACATTGTGCTGTGCAGGCCAAATCTTACTATGATTGAAAATTCATTATTTTTTGTGAACAGTTTCAAATTTTATTATCTTTTAATATTTCGTTCGATAGTTTTTGGTGAAATATTTATGATTGATACCATTTAGGTCGAGGATCCTCCTTATTCACCTGGGGACGTCGGGCTTGAGTTCGATTCTCCCGTGGGTCTCTAGCGTCGATGTGGTTTCTATCGCTGTGTCATTAATTTTGTGTTTTTTATAGCTTGGCACGCACCTGCTAGTCGACCCCATTAGTCTTTTTATCGGTCGAAATTGTTTCAGATTAATCCCTAGGAACCTTATTTTCGCGAGGGCTACATTCTCCCAGACCTATTTTAACCTACGGGAAAAACCTGTGGGGAAAATGTCTAGCTCCATTTTTTTTCATCTACTTTTTTCCGTCCACACCCTACCGTATTCAATGTAGGTTGGTCCGGATGTATACATTTATATTTACATAAAAAGGAATAAAAAGTGTTTTTAAAAAATTACACGTTTTGAATACATGAAACTATTTGGAATTTTAACGAGTATCATTTTTTCGATTTTCCTGGTCTTTTTACATATGTAGCTGCTCTCTTTGGGTCAAGAGTAATTATATTTCTCTGAAACTGTATCCATTTCTGAGGGATAATCCACTAAAAATAGGGTGATCCATTGAACATTTTCGCAAATCTGAGGTGAGTAACTATATTTCTCTATTCCTCTATATTCTAAAATTTGATGTGCTGCTATCCGTTTACTGTACACAGTTTTTCAAAAACCGTGAAATTAGTTTAAGTATGGGAAACCACGCATAGTTCCATGCATAGTTTTTAATCACATGTTTTCCATTAGAAAGTCGTACGTTTAGCTTTCTAATGGTAAACCTTTGATTAAAAATATTCCCGGAATTTCAGGTGAAACGGCTCGGGAAAAACATATACGACTGCCAATTTTTTCACACCAATGTATTAGTCAACATTATAAATATGGGATTTAATTTTGTTGCGATAGAATAGATAAATTGCTTTATGTTGACAAAACCGTTAAGCGTAATTTTAAACGATCCAGAACATGTGTTCACTTAATAAATGGAAGACGGAAAATTGACGTGTGTGTTTGTTCGAAGTTCGACTCGGTACAGAACACTTTAGAACGAACGTGTTCCTGAAAATTGAACATGGTTCAATTACCAAAGTAAAATATCTCAGCTTGATATAAAATGCTGATGTGATTCAGCATCGAATATTTTGCGGTTTCTATTAAATATTAAATTTATCACCTCGTGTATTTGGGGTTTATCATGTGAGAATTAGAGAATATATGTGAGAGGTAAAACATCCATGCTGCATACCTCCGGTTATAAAGCAGCGAAAACTTCACATTCCGTAAATAGGCAGCAGAACGATATTTTGTAGATATGCGGAAACTTTGTGTAAAATTTCGGCAACATTTAATTCCATCACCGTTCAATTTTTGTCCAATTGTTGTCCAAAATATTAAACTTCAGCTAAGATAATCGATTGGCTGTGAACCTATTGAAGGGTTTAGTGAGTTACTTCGTCGGGAACGGATGTTGAATTGTTCGACACAATGTATAGATAAATCATATTGTTAAGACCTATCAAGAGCAAAAATTTTCAAAATCAGCGGGATACCTCCAAATTGGTCCTTTCGAAGTCACTATCAACGCTTTATTAAGCTGCAGAAATTGTGTACCCCCACGCTATTAATTAAAGTATTAATTCTACTTATGGGGCTATTGTCAATATCCGCCAACGCAATTGATTATTATTCCCTATTACTAACAATAAATCTTGGCTGTATTCCGCCTACGCAGTTTATCATTATTATATCTCTCAGACACCATATTGTACATTTTTGTCCACGGACTCTGTGTTTAGCGTTTTTAAGGCCTTAGACGTGGATGAATGTTTAATTGACCCCTACTGATACCTACCCTAAATTTCACGTGCTAAGAAGTGGCCGGAAGTGACAGCTGAAAACCAGAAATTAATTATTTTGAATCAAGAATGACATCCAATTGTTTCCCGAGACGACCTCTAGTGGAAAAGTATCTTAAAAAATTAAGGTCCCTTCATACTTAAATAAATTCAGTTTTTACTAATTACGGAGGTGTGTCTTGGGTGGGAAAACGTCGAGCAGCACCCCGTTTGACCGGAAATAAATCTAAAAATTGAAAATTCGAAATTTTATATTGAAAAATTTGTAAAATATTCGCCCTATCCTAGTTAAGTGACCGTCCTGGGGCGGTGTATTCTCCCGCAAACTTGGTTTTATCGATTGTCAATTATTTCAGAAAATGTGTGTTTCTGTACGGTTAATTATTCTAGATATTAATTGTAAGTGCATGTTGTTGAATTAGGAATAATAATGGGCCCGATCTTAAGCTTTAAACCGTATTGTTAATGCAAGTGGACCGAAAAGTAGATCAAATTATGTAATTCCGTACTTCAACGCACGCATTGCAGTGTGCGGGTTAGAGAAATGGGTTTGGTAACATGTAAATGGGAACAACATAATTCATCTCCCACAACGATTTGGGAATGTATAATGTCACACATAGTTCTCCAGTTGTCTAAAAATATGGTTTTAATAATTTAAATTAACCTTTACTTTTGTCAATAAAACAAGCCCTTATTAATCAACATAGCAGCACTGTAAAGGTTGCATATAATATTTTGGAAACTCATAAGGGTCTCCCCATCGCGATAGGGGTTTGCTTTGTTGCACGATCCTTACATAACGCAATTTCTCGAAAATGTGTGCAATTCCGACTTCAGTGCCGTATTCAATATATCTGCTCCCTTATTTGATCGCTCATTTATTTATTTAACCCTCTTATGAAAAAAAATCGAAAACGCTTCAAAACATTACAATTCTGTTACAACGACTATGTGTGCTAAGCTATATATACCGCTCTGTGAAAAACCCAATTTTGTATCGATTGGAGTCACTTTGATGTCTTTAATTCATATAGGTATATGTATCCTTTATGCGTGGGCATCATGTTATGATTACATGACCGCACTGTACCGATAGAATGAACTATACTTCGTATTACACTTTCTTTAACCTCCTAAGAAACGGCAATTTTATTAGTAAAAAGTTTGCTCTCACTGGATGCCATCCAACCGCGAGAACCACCAAACTCTTGACTCATGGAAAAATAACGATAAAGGGAATCGTCTAAGCAGCTTATTGGCCAATGTGTATACGTAGACATATTTTGGTTATTTTGTTGGATGAGAAACATGTTTGCTTTATCCGATAATTCAAATTATTATTTCGACAACCGACCAACTCGGTTATCATCGGAAACCAAAAAAAATCATTAAAAGTAGAATATCTTAATTAAATTGATTATTTTTTAAGTAAGGTTTTTCAAAATTAATATCGTAACTTGTGATGTGAAAACGAATATGTTATCTTTGTTACTGCCTCGTATACGATCGTATATGGTATTGCAAATCCAGAAAAAGGATAATAATAGAGGATAATAAGTGTATGTATTGACAAAAATGTCCAGTAAAAAAATAAATTATTTTGTTGAATCTGAATGTGAAAACTCTAAAAGCAGAAACCTGTAAATCGAAGAGTCGATCGGTTGACGTTTCGTGGCGCTCCGTATTTGACTATTCAGAAACCTAATGGAGCAATTTTAAACATAGAAATGCGAATGGCATATTTCATTAGAATAACATGCAAGCTAATTGTGCATACGAAATATGTATCGAACCATTTTGAATCTACACGAACTTTCGATATCGAACTTCGGTAGTTATTCCAAATTTAGGACCATTTGATATACCGTGGTGTCGTTAAAATTGGTAGTCGTATATTTTTTCTCGAGCCGTCTCCGGTAAATTCATGAGTATTCTTTAATCAAAGATTCACCAACGGAGAGCTAAACGTTTATCCTTATAATGATAAACATTTGATTAAAAACTATTCATGGATTTACGGGAGGACGGATCGAGAAAAATATACGACTCTCAATTTTAACGATCATCCGTGTCTATCTACAAAATCAGTAATTACAGATAAATTATATAGAATAGTAATTTATGCAAGATGGCTTTGGTGGAACATCATGCACACCAGTCAAACGATCTAGAGTCCATTAATAAAACTTTACTCTAACGGTCAAACTACGAGGTAACAATACGTGTACATGCTTGGATAACGTTAATTATATTCATTATTCTGAAACTTTTTTCATGTATCCTATTTTGTGAAGCTATTACTCATAAAGGACGAGTCTACTTTCAATAATTCATTACCATATTTTCACCCGTTTTTGCTGAGTTTGTTGAGGGAATGTTTTTCTCCGTGAATAATTTATTCATATCCGATTCCATTGGTCTAAGTTATTTTTTCGATAGAATTATGCTACTTCACGGGTACTCTCTCTTTAAGTATATTACCACTTAACTCCTACATGCACTTTTCCACATTGCTGAAGCCTTCGCCTGCGCGATTTACGTTATTATTTATTGTATGTTAATATTTAAGTATAGTTTCCTGTCTGAATTTTTGTTTGTTTTAGTTTATTGTACCTTTCAACCGGAAATGTTTTATTGTTTTGGAGTTTTATATTTAAAGTGGCCTATTTATCGGATAAAGCAGACACAATACCGACAAACTAGATGTATGGTGAGGCGCGTATACCGCCAGGAATATTTTTTTTACGACATTTCGTGGTTAGGGTTATTTATTTTATTTTTTTCATATTTCTTAATTGTACACGTATAATTTAGTAAATTTGTTTGGAATTTATCTTGGGA
The DNA here is from genome assembly GCA_004367975.1 of Mesochordaeus erythrocephalus. Classification (NCBI taxonomy): domain Eukaryota; kingdom Metazoa; phylum Chordata; class Appendicularia; order Copelata; family Oikopleuridae; genus Mesochordaeus; species Mesochordaeus erythrocephalus. Next base: position 9,753 of record SCLF01007789.1, read on the forward strand.
TATATAGCCATTGATCCATCCAAAGTTTGGCACTCTTCAATCACATGGTTTTCGACAAACTTTGGATGGATGCGTATTTTTCAAATATAAGTAGTTTTCTAGAAGAAAGTGATTTTTTAAGAATATAAAATGAATCTACAATATCATTAGTGAGAGTATTAAAATATGAGTGCTATTTTGAATACAAAAACTAAATACAAGAAACGCATTTACTTGGAGAATCATGAGCGATAGGCCTTTGCTTAAATGATAGAAAATGGACGTGATTATAAAGCTATTATTCATGAGCATGAGATAATGTATGGAAGTCAATGAGCTGACGGGTGTGCTATAGAATAAAACAGAACCGAAATGCAATACCGAAACATGAAGGGAAAAGAAAATATACCATGACATACAACTGGTCGAATGATAAAACAACGATGAAGGACAACTGGAGAAAGAAATTTTTAAAAGATCAGTAAGTGGTAAAGCTATAAAGTTCACTTGTCAGTCGCTGTGTACACTAACAAAAAATGAACGTAGCAAAATACCGTTTGTGAATTTGGACAGCCTGAAGAAATTAATTTTTCGACACAAAAATCAGACCAAAACCCAATCGCTCCGGTTTTATTGCCAACATACAGGTCCTTCATAGACACAGAATTAATGAACCATCAACCGGATCGCATAATTAATATGGATGAATCTGGATGCAGTTGGACGGATCAGCAAGGCCGAATTATAAAAAAAAGGTAAATTTCAAAATATCAATTAATTAAAATCGTAATTTAGGGACAACAACACCGTTTAAGCTGCCAAACTTCAAGCAGGGTTTCAGCTTTGTTGCTTATGTTAGGCTGAGAGCCGAATTCAAGTATAGACCAGCTATAATAAACAAATGCAAAGGATATTTATGCGCTTACCGCTTCGAGAAAAACTATGAAACAGTTTATTCATAATGGTGGATCAATTGTGGTTGAAAGAAGAGAGATTGAAGAGTTCATACTTTATCAAAATATCTCAGCCTGGCTGAAATTTTTGAATACACATTTTCGAAATCAAAAATTTAGTCTACTTTTAGACAATTGCCCATCTCAAAAGAATGTTATAAAATACGATAATTTAAACCTGGTATATTTTCCAAGTCAAACAAATGGTTATTTGCAGCCATTAGATTTATCGATATTCCCTTGTTTAAAGAAGAAATATAGATCCTGGCTGTCAATTCAAAATCTGTAGGACGTGGATATTAAAGAAGGAGTTGCTGTTCAAATAAATAACGGGTTAAAAAAAACGGGACTTCATAAGTTCAAATGCTTATAGGAAGATAATATTGAAGAAATAGAATACGAGTTGAATTTAAGGCTTGAAATGTTAACCTTCATAAACAACGAAAATTAAATCGTTGTCGAGAAAGGTAATATTTCTAAATAGTAAAATATAAATATTATATATGTTTTTTGACGAGCCAGCAAGTGATTCATCAAAAAATGAAAGTGGCGCAATGCAGAAAGAGAAAGTTAACAGAAAAGAAACAATGAAAGAAAAAACAGCAAAGTCTTCTCACTCAATACTTCGCTATTCATTTAAACAAACTCAGGTTTTTCCAATAAACCTAAAAATTTTAAAAATCGGATTACATGACTTTTAAGAAAAAGTGCCAAATTTTGGATCATATCACTCTCCACTGTATATTATATTAAAACATATATATTATGATAAGAATATAAATATATTTATCCTGCACGGGCGTTGTTTTTACACCCAGGATACTCGGAAATAATGTGGATTATTATATTGTTTTTAATGTAATAATGGACTACTACTTATGATTATCATGCAAATGGAATTGAATAGTAGTCGAATAATCAGTCATGCGACAATTTTTGGACGCGAGAAGTGGTCCATAATACTCTTACTTTACAAGGTATTGAATACAAAAAGTTTTAAATTATACATGTAATTAAATGCGTTTAGATTTTCGGGTTTTCAAACTATCGAGTGTGTTTTCTGGGGTTCGTTTTATGCTTACAATTATAAACGTTACCAAATGTGTACGAATCGTACGAAGACCGGATTTTTAATTTATTTTCAAGATTTAGAAATACGGTTCTTATCAATACCGACCGGGCCGATAAGGTGCTTCCTTTCGGTAGCATTCTGTTGCTTTGTATATTTCAATTTTATGGACAAAATGGACTATTCTCGCCACGTCAGTAAGTTCAAATTCCAACCTTTTAAGTAATGAATTTACTAAACCAAGCTACTCTAATCCATTAACAGTGTCTCCTATGAAAGTAATTATAGTTTGATGGAACTACAGCTTTGGAAACTATACCAATAAGTGGAAATTCAGTTAGAACAAACTAAAAAGGCCACCTTAAGTCTCCTTCAATATCTTAAATTTCGAACATAAAATCGTGACGGATAATTACATAGGATGAACGTTGTTACTATACAGCCACTCAGCGCGGTTTCTTTCTTTAAAATATTCGGTGTGCGGGCGTCGATTGGCTGTTTTCTATGAATAGTTATCCCGTTTTATATAATGGCATCACAGGGGATATAGGGTATTTTGTGTTTCTTAACCAGTACGCTGCACGGGTGAAACTACCCCTACGCTGCAATGTGTGCCGATTGATACACATTCCTAAAACTCATTATTTCAGTTCTAGAAATCCACATGTTTCTGATTTATTATGGGTATGCATGTTAGTGGCCATAAAAAGCATTCAGTATAATTTACTGCCAATAATGTCGTTCAAAAAGTGTAATATTGAGAGTTACCTACCACTATATACGCTTAAATTTTTAAGTCAGATAAATATCAAAATAGAAGTATTTGTCTATTTTTTCCCGAAATTTTCGTTTTTCGGTTTCACTTTCGGTCCAAATTTGGGGGTGGGATGAATTCGGCACTTTAAACATTAGCTCGGCACGAAGTGCCGAATTAACACTCCAAGTGTTAATTTGGCACCGAGAGTCTGCATTCGGCACCGAGAGTGTGAATACGGGTCTTAGCACTATGTGATTACGGGTCTTAGCACTCTTAGCACTCTTAGCACTCTTAGCACTTTTAGCACTCTTAGGACTCTTAGCACTCTTAGCACTCTTAGCACTCTTAGCACTCTTAGCACTCTTAGCACTCTTAGCACT